>SJYT01021000.1:174000-197657 GCA_006410635.1 Cephalophus harveyi
GGCTACAGTCCATCGGGTCGCAAAGAGTCGGTCACAACTGAGCGACTTCACTTTCACTTTTCACTTTCATGCATTGGAGAAGGAAATGGCAACCCACTCCAGTGTTATTGCCTGGAGAATCCCAGGGACGGGGGAGCCTGGTGGGCTGCCATCTATGGGACTGCACAGAGTCGGACACGACTGAGGCGACTTAGCAGCAGCAGCAGCAGTAGGTTATAAAAATGAAAACTCAGTTCAGTTCAGTTCAATCGCTCAGTCGTGTCCGACTCTTTGCGACCCCATGAATCATAGCACGCCAGGCCTCCCTGTCCATCACCATCTCCCGGAGTTCACTCAGACTCACGTCCATCGAGTCAGTGATGCCATCCAGCCAGCTCATCCTCTGTCATCCCCTTTTCCTCCTGCCCCCAATCCCTCCCAGCATCAGAGTCTTTTCCCATGAGTCAACTCTTCGCATGAGGTAGCCAAAGTACTGGAATTTCAGCGTTAGCTTCATTCCTTCCAAAGAACACCCAGGACTGATCTCCTTTAGAATGGACTGGTTGGATCTCCTTGCAGTCCAAGGGACTGTCAAGAGTCCTCTCTAACACCATAGTTCAATAGCATCAATTCTTCGGTGCTCAGCTTTCTTCACCGTCCAACTCTCGCATCCATACATGACCATTGGAAAAACCATAGTCTTGACTAAACAGACCTTTTTTGGTAAAGTAATGTCTCTGCTTTTCAATATGCTATCTAGGTTGGTCATAACTTTCCTTCCAAGGAGTAAGCGTCTTTTGGGGGTAATAAAGGACTTAAAATGTTTTTTAATTTAAAAAATAATAGTAAAAATAAATCTAGGAATTTCTCTGAAGCTGTTGAGGGCAATGTGGGGTCAGTTCAGTTTCAGATAATTTCTTGTTCCAGCTTATACTTCTCAAGGTCCATAGGCCCCTTCCAATGTAGTTGGAGCTAACTACAGGGTTTTAATCTGTTGTACCTGTCACTTCCAAAGCGGTTCCCTCTGTTTCTTTTGGCTTCTTATGTTTGCAAGTCTCTTCAGTGTCTAATTTCTACCCTGAAACAAGGGGGCAAAGGTGGTCACTTATTTAGGCTCACTTGTTCAGTCGTGCTGTGGGAGGGAGGAACGCTGCAAACAAATATCACTGGTGTGTGTGGGGAGTGCTCGCAGTGTCTCAGCCACACTGGGTTTGCCCCCTCTCACCGCGTGTGTGGTTTCCCAGTCTACGCTGCTCAGGCTCCAGGTTGCTCTGCAACTCTCTAAAGCAGGCGTGGGTTGTGTGCCCTTCCCAGGTCTAAGCCGCCCAGGTTCAGGTTCTCAGGTACTCCACAAGGGCACAGACTCGGTTGGGCCTGCGTTTTGTGCCCTTCCCAGGTCCGAGCAGCTCAGGTGACCAGGTACTTGGTGAGCGCACTCTCCCCAGGTGGGGCAGTGTGTCTTATCACCTCCCCAGTCCCGGCCGCTCGCTCGGCTTCCTGGGTGCACAGCGGGAGTGCCATCTCAGGTGAGTCGTGTGTCTCCTCTGGGGCGCTGATCTCTGGCTGCAACCCTCCTGGCGGCTGTCAACCTTCCGGAATCCCAGGAAGACTTAGCAACTGGGAGCCTGCTCATAGTTTGGTAAAGGATGCCGTCCCTGGGGCCGAGATTGCCCCTTTCCGGCTCTGGCTGTTGCCCTCCTGCCTTCCTGCCTCCAGCAGGGGATGGGCCAGTCTGCAGCCGGCTAGCTCTCTGGTATTCGCTCAGTCCTTTGTTCTGTGAGTGGGCCAGGCAGTGCGTTAGGTTAGAGCTTTTTGTGGGAAAGTTCTCTCTCTCTTTTTTTCTCTCTGACTATCCCACAGTTTGGGTTGCTATCTCATGTTAGCTCCCTCAGATTGTCCTCAGGACATTCAGGCCCAGTCCTTAACCTAAGCATGCAACCCGCGCCTCCCTGTTCAGCCCCCGCTTGCTGGTGGCGGATGCAAGCGTGTGCCTTCTCCGGTGGGAGCTGCAGTTAGGCACGTAATCTGTGGGGTTTGTTTATTTATTTTTCCTCCTGGTTATGTTGCCCTCTGCGATTCCAAAACTCCCCACAGACCTGCCGGTGAGAGGGTTTCCCGGTGTTTGGAAACTTCTCCTCTTCCATGACTCCCTGCCTGCGATGGGTCTCCGTCCCTAACTCTTTTGCCTCTCTTTTTATCTTTTATATTTTGTCCTACCTCCTTTCAAAGACAATGGGCTGCCTTTCTGGGTGCCTGGTGTCCTCTGCCAGCATTCAGAAGTTGTTTTGTGGAGTTTGCTCAGCATTCAAATGATCTTTCGATGAATCTGTGGGGGAGAAAGTGGTCTCCCCATCCTATTCCTCTGCCATCTTAGAGAGTCAACACAATTTCCCCAGTGAGGAATAAATTTGTTTATTCCTGTAGCATAAAAATCTATGCTTCGGGATTTGATGAACTCTTGGAAAGCATTTTCTGCATTCTGCTGGTTGTGGTAGCCTTTTTTCTGTAGAAGTTGTCAAAATGCTTGAAGAAGTGGTAGTCAGTGGGCGAAAAGTCAGATGAATATGGCAGATGAGACAAAACTTTGTGGCCTGATTTCGTTAAACTTTTGAAGCATTGATTGTGCAGCATGCAGTTGGGCGTTGTCATGGAGAAGAATTGGGGTCATTCTGTTGACCAATACCAGCTGAAGGCATTGCATTTTTAGTATATCTCATTGATTTGCTGAACATACCTCTCAGGTGTAATGGTTTCACCGGGATTCAGAAAGCCGCAGTGGGTCAGACCGGCAGCAGACCACCAAACAGTGACCATGACAATTTTGGGGGGCACGTTTGGCTTTGGAAAGTGCTTTGGAGCTTCTCTGTCCAACCACAGAGCTGATTGTTGCTGGTTGTCATATAAAATCCATTTTTTGTCTCATGTCACAGTCCAATTGGTTCGTTGTTATTGTGTAGAATAAGAGAAGATAACATTTCAAAATGATGATTTTATTTGATTTGCAGTCAGCTCATGAGGCACCCACTTACTGAGCTTTTTCATGTTTCCAATTTGCTTCGAATGCTGAATGACCCTAGAATGGTTGATGTTGAGTTCTTCGGCAACTTCTTATGTAGTTGTAAGAGGACCAGCTTCGATGATCCTCTCAGTTGGTCATGGCTAACTTCCAATGGCTGGCCACTACAATCCTCATCCTCAAGGTTCTCATCTCCTTTGCAAAACTTCTTGAACCGACACTGCATTGTACATTTGTTAGCAGTTCCTGGGCCAAATGCGTTGTTGATGTTGCGAGTTGTCTCCTCTGCTTTATGACCTGTTTTGAACTTGAATTTTTAAAAAATCACTCAAATTTTTTGTCTAACATAATTTATTAGCAGAAAAACATACAAAAAATGTGCATTAAAATAATGTATAACAACCACATTTGTTTAAGACTATTCCAATATCAAAAGGCAAAGTTCAACAGTGCAAAACTGATCTTTTGCACTGATCTTTGCTCAGTGCAAAAGATCAGTTTTGCACCAACCTAATAGATTTGTTTTGAGTTCTACTGTTTTAGAGACGTGAGTTGTCTTTTTTCCCTTGCATATATATATCTACCCCAATCAAGGACTCATTAGTTCTGCAAATGAGCAAATCCTAAAAGATGATGCTGTTAAAGTGCTGCACTCAATATGCCAGCAAATTTGGAAAACTCAGGAGTGGCCACAGGACTGGAAAAGCCCAGTTTTCATTCCAATCCCAAAGAAGGGAAATGCCAAAGAATGTTCTAACTACCACAAAATTGCACTCATTTCACATGTTAGCAAGGTAATGTGAAAGGTAATCCCTCAAGCTAGGCTTCAACAGAACCTGAACTGAGAACTTCCAGATGTGCAAGCTGGATTTAGAAAAGGCAGAGGAACCAGAGATCAAATTGCCAACATCCACTGGATCATATAAAAAACAAGGGAATTCTGGAAGAACATCTACTTCTGCTTCATTGACTCTGCTAAAACCTTTGACTATGTGGATCACAACAAATCGTTGAAAATTCTTAAAGACATGGGAAAACCAGACCACCTTATCTGTCTCCGGAGAAATCTGTATGCAGGATAAGCAGCAACACTGAGAAATGGGTATGGAACAATGGACTGGTTCCGAATTGGGAAAGGAGTATGTCGAGGCTATATATTGTCACCCTGCATATTTAACTTACATTCAGAGTACTTAATGTGAAATTTCAGGCTAGATAAAGCTCAAGCTGGAATCAAGATTGCCAGGAGAAATATCAATAAATTCAGATACATAGATGACACCTCCCTAATGGCAGAAAGTAAAGAAGAACTAAAGAGCCTCTTGATGAAAGAGGAGAGTGAAAAAGCTGGCTTAAAACTCAACATTCAGAAAGTGAAGATCATGGCATCTGATCCCATCACTTCATGGCAAATAGATGGGGAAACAATGGAAACAGTGACAGACTTTATTTTCTTGGGCTCTCAAATCACTGTGGACAGTGACTGCAGCTGTGAAATTAAAAGACGCTTGCTGCTTGGAAGAAAAGCTATGACAAACCTAGGCAAAGCAGAGACATCACTTTGCCAACAAATATCTGTCTAGTCAAAGCTATGGTTTTTCTAGTAGTCATGTATGAATATGAGAGTTGGACCATAAAGAAGGCTGCACGCCAAAGAATTGATACTTTTGAACTATGGTATTGGAGAAGACTCGAGAATCCCTTGGACTGCAAGGAGATCCAACCAGTCCATCCTAAAGGAGATCAGTCCTCAGTATTCATTGGAAGGATTGATGCTGAAGCTCTAATACTTTGCCCCCTCATGCGAAGAGCTGACTCATTGGAAAAACCCCTGATGCTGGGAAGGATTGAGGGCAGATGGAGAAGAGGAGACAGAGGATGAGATGGTTGGATGGGATCACTGACTCAATGGACATGAGTTTGAGCAAACTCTGGGAGATAGTGAAGCACAGGGAAGCCTGGCATGCTGCAGTCCATGGGGTCACAAAGAGTCAGACATGACTTAGTAACTGAACAATGACACAACAAGTTCTGCAGAAGCAGGGACTCAAGGATAAACATCTTATGGAGTAAGAAACAACGTCTTAGTGATTCTTAGCTTTTATGAGGTGAACACAGGAATTTTTTAAAAGATTGGTAGAATACTAAAAGAGATGATTCTTCTGATTGAAAGTATAAGGACTTTCATAGTGAAGTGAAGTTGCTCAGTCGTGTCCAACTCTTTGAGACCCCATGGACTGTAGCCCACCAGGCTCCTCCCTCCATGGGCTTCTCCAGGCAAGAGTACTGGAGTGGGTTGCCATTTCCTTCTCCAGGGGATCTTCCCAACCCAGGGATCAAACCCTGGTCTCCTGCATTCCAGGCAGACGCTTTAACCTCTGAGCCACCAGGGAAGCCCATTTTTCATAGTGGGGCTCATTTTATCCTTAAACTTGGACCAGAGTCTGTATGTGTGCACATGGTCCTGTGTGTGTGTGTGTGTTCTGCCCTGGGTGTGTGTATGGGTGCTCCCCATTTGTGTGCGTGTGTGTGCACATGTGCAGACATGTGCCCCCCAAGTGTGTGTGCATGCATGTGTGCAGATACATGCCCCCCAGGTATGTGCATGTGCTTTCTGCCCTGGGTATGTGTGTGCACTCCCCCAGGTGTGTGTGTGTGTGTGTGTGTGTGTATGCACACGCGTGTGGGCCCCCCACAGGTGTATATATGTGTGTGTGCCCCCCCCCGTGTGTGTGCACGTGTGTTCTTGCTGCCCAGGGTGTGTATATGTGTGTGTGTGTGCGTGCGTGCGTGCGTGCATGCTACCCCAGGTGTGTGTGTGTATGTGTGTATGTGCTCCACCAGGTGTGTATATGTGTGTGTGCCCCCCCTCCGTGTGTGTGCATGTGTATTCTTGCTGCCCAGGGCGTGTATGTGTGTGTGTGTGTGCACGCACGTGCGTGTGTGCGTGCATGCTCCCCCAGGTGTGTGTGTGTGTGTATGTGCTCCACCAGGTGTGTATATGTGTGAGTGCCCCCCCTCTGTGTGTGTGCACATATGTTCTTGCTGCCCAGGGTGTGTGTGTGTGTGTGTGTGTGCGCGCGCGCGTATGTGCATGCATGCTCCCCCCAGGTGTGTGTATTGACAGGACGGGTGCAGCTCTGAGTCAGGAGCACAGTCCTCCCCTGAGTCAGCCCCAGGGTTTTGTCCCCAGGACGTGCAGGGTTTGTGCCTTTTCGTCTGGTCATGGTCGTGATGTGGGAGGGGGGTTGGACTGTGTGCAAGTGTGTCTATCTAGGGGGCAGGCCAGGTGGCAGCACCGCCCTTGCTCCCTGCCCCTCTGATGCCATGACCTGACCTGTGAACCAGCAGAAGAGACTGACTCAGGGTCCACCCCCATCCCCCGGCCCGTCTTCCTTGAGTGTTTTCCTCACTCGTCCTGGAGCTGAGAGTCAGTCAGGGAATCCTCAGGCGGAGGTGAAGGCTGGACTTCGCCCAGTACTGTGGGTGTTTGGTTCTTGCCTGAGTGACTGAGTTCCATTCAAGGGATGCTGCACATTCTGGTGTGCATGTCACTCTCATCAAGGCCTTTCTGGACGTCTGCTCTGTGGCCAGGCTGGTAACCAGGGCTGCAGGAGCCAGACAGGCAAGGTCCCCAGAGCCGAGGGCTGGGCTGCAGGTGGCCGTGTTGGTAGGGGTGCTGCTTGGCAAAGACAGAAGGGGGTCACTGGGCTGTGGGAGGGGCCGCAGGAGGAACCTGCACTGGTGTGGGGTCATCAGGCCTGGAGTGTGAGCCGGCCTCAAAGACGGAGGTGTGCAGTAGCATCTCCCATCTCACAGGGCTCAGGAGGGCAGTGCAGGGTGACCACAGAGCCCATGTCCCTGGGGGCAGTTCCTGTCACCTGCACGAACCACTGCAGAACACGCAGGCTCGTGGCCAGAGGGGTGTGGGTCTCCCCGGGGGAGCACGGCTGTTGGTGTCCAGCCTGCAGGTGCTGTTCACACAGGTCTCTGGATGGTCCACCTCAGGGCCTGTGTGTGCGTGATCTCCAGGGTTGTTTTCTCTCTTCAGCCAACGTGTGTGTTGTGAAGGTGGAGGGCACCCCTCATCTCTGCAAAACTGATGAAGTTGGAGAGATCTGTGTGGACTCCAGTGCGACGGCGACAGCATACTATGGGCTGCTTGGGATCACCAAAAACGTCTTTGAGGTCCCTGCGGGCCCCACAGCAGTGGCAGGAGGGTGGGCGAGGCGTGCAGGAGGGTGGCCTTCCTCGGGGTGCCTACAGCCCTCATGGACCCTGGGTGGCCCGGGGGAGCTGGCCTCGGGTCTGGAGCTGTTGGATCCTCGGGAGAATTCAGTGCCTTCACAGGGTGGGAGGGGAAGCCTGGGCCCTGGAGTCCATGCTGGCAGGAGCCTGATGGAGGTCATGCCAGCCGGTAGGGCCTCTGGCCTCAGGGTGGGGTGGGGTTGGGTAGAGAGCCCTGTCCCCTCCAGGGAGATGTGGTGATAGCCCTTCTAGGACTGTTGTCCTCTGCATTCTGTGCAGACTGTCCCGGTCACCGCTGGGGGAGCACCTGTCTCCGACCGACCTTTCACCAGGACGGGGCTTCTGGGCTTCATCGGGCCTGTGAGTGTGTCCTGCTGCCAAACCCGGGCCACCAGCCAGGCTCAGAGCTGGGGAGGGGCCTGTTTGATGTCCACAGTGCCCAGGTCCCATGACGGAATCCCATCCTGCCCAGCTATCAGTGCTGTCATGCTGGGGTTCCCTGTCCATAGCCTTGAGTGCTTTACAGACTTGACCCTCGCTGTCTGCCCACCTCTGACCTTCCCTGCACTGATGCCTGCTCTCGACGCCCCCTCATCTCCACTCCAGTACACCAGGCTTAGGGCCCCTGCACCCCGGGTCACCCCACCTGTGTTTCCTGTCACCGTGGGCAGGGGGCGTGCAGGGCCTGTCTGAGTTACCTGGTCTGCGGGCTGAGCCACAGGGCCTGCTGTGCGTCCTCTGCCCAACCAGCGTCCTTGCCTTCAGGATGACCTGGTCTTCGTCGTGGGCAAGCTGGACGGGCTGATGGTGGTGGGATTTCGCAGACACAACGCGGATGACGTGGTGGCCACTGCGCTGGCCGTGGAGCCCATGAAGTTTGTCTACAGAGGCAGGTGATGCGCGGGTCCCCTTGCCTCACCTTTAGGTTCCTTCTCTGCCTAACCCTCGAGAGGTCCCCACAGTGGAAGGAGAGCCCGGTGCTGTGAATATGCAAAACCTAATAATACCTGTACATCGGAGAACTTCGCAAAGAACAGGATGATGTTTGCAGGAGGATGCCTGAGTCAGAGTCCTCACCATCTGCAGAGTTCACGATTCCTCGAGGGTGAGACCCAGACCAAGGCCTGGGCACAGAGACTGGGCCAACAGCACCCAGGAGCCGTGTGCCTGAGGGCAGAACCTCAGGGATCAGGCCGGAATGGAGGCCTTTCCCTGAGTTACCAGGGGCCTTGCTTTCCTGAGGTCGAGTCAGTTTACCTTTCCTGAATGTGTCAGGCAGGCACTTCACGGGTTCTCATCCAGAGAGCAGATAAAACGGCCCAGCTGGTCGGGGCCCCAGGCAGCTGGGATGGGGAGGAAGGGCCCTGTCCGGCCTGTCCAGCTCAGGGCTCTTTGTCCTGGGGGAGGGGTTCCATTCCTGGTTGGCCCACTCAGCCACCTATTTCATTTTATTCTTCTCATGGGAGTGCTTCTGTTACTCAAACAAAGATGCCTGTGAGCCTGGCCAGAGCCTTCCTGTGAATACGTTGTTGTCGTTCAGTCACTCGGTTGTGTCCGTCTCTTTGTGACCCCATGGGCTGCATCACGCCAGGCTTCCCTGTCCTTCACTATTTCCCAGAGTTTGCTCAAACTCATGTCCATTATACCTTAAAGAAACCATCAGGGAATTCTGCCAGTGAGGGGTCAGCTTGGCTGCCGGCCCTTGTCCAGGTTGGGGTGATGGCCGTGGGTGACTGACCACCTGGGGGAAGCCAGCTGGGCAGGTGGAACTGGTGGGTGTGTGCGTCCTAGAGCTGGGGCACAGGGCACACACAGAAACTGGAGGCACTGTTAGCATAGGTGCCCACGGAGGGGACACTGGGTAACCTGCACATGCTCCTGGTACGTCAGGGAGACTGCCTGGCATGGCCAACGAAAGCGGATGACACCTGGAGGTGACGCTGGCCCAGTGGCTGACTGGGCCGTGGGGTGGATGCGTTTGTGGCTGGAGAGGCGACCTATCTGCCTTCACCGTAGAGGAGCTGAGCACTGGGCAGATACCTGCAGGAACTCTTGCAACGTGAGGTCAAGCCACCGCAACAGAGCAGTTGTTCAGCAGTTGTTCAGTGTGGGGCAGAGGCGGCCGGGAGGGAGCCGGTAAGCTGGAAAGCCAGAAGAAGAAACAGCTCCCAAAGTGAAGAAATAGAAAGTCTAAAAGAAAAAGTGAGAGAAAAGTGAAGCGAACGGGGCTGGCATCCAGACAGTAACCTCGGGGAGGGGAGGGGGTGCATGTGTGAACCTCTGGCTGGAGGAGGCAGCCACGGGGCGGGTCTCCAGCCAGGATACGCCGGACGCCCCAGAAGAGGGCCTGGAGCAAGAGGATGACATGCAGTGATGTTTAAGGTTTTCAGAGGAACTTTTAGCCTAGATTTTAATATATTCATCCCAAGATGTCACTTAATTGTGCAGTTGCAGTGAAAATGGTCTTGGGTGTATAGGTTTCAGAAGTTTTATAACAAAGACTGTTTTCATGCAAACACTTCCAGGTAAGGTACTAAGAGAAATAAGATGGGTGAAAGTGAGGAAATGTTAATACTGGGTGAAGCTTGTATAAAAGAGAAAGAGTGTGTGTGTGTGTATGTGTGCATGTGGGCACCTGTGTGCTCAGTGGCTAGAGGAATGAGTGAGCAGGTAGGTCCATGAGGCCCAGGGCTCACGCAGCAGACATGCTAGCTACTGGTCTTGTGAGGGAAAAGAATCTACTCAAGTCTAAAGGAAGAAAAAGGCAACACACAGAAAAGGTGAACATGTCGAATTCTTCAGTAAGACACGAAATACAAGTCCACAGACGTCAGTCACAGACGTGAGCAGAGTCATGCACAGTGAGAGATTTCATCAGCTGGACTGAAAAATTATGTAATTAATAGATCTTCTGGACACACATTTTTACATGAAGAAATCATCACATGGCTTAACATTACAATTGAGGAGAAATTTCTTTTAATAGTGTGAGCCTCGTTTTTTCTCTGCACCCAGGTCCTGTCTGCTTTGTGAATGGAAACTCATTTTTCCACATTGGAGGAGGTTTGGTTCCTTTTTGCTCTGTGGACCACGTCTCCCTCCAGCCCCACCGCAGTTTCCGTCTCATGGGGTGGAGTGTCTGCACCCGATCATGCCGGGTGGTCATTGCTTCCCTTCCTCCCCCAGGATCGCAGTGTTCTCCGTGACAGTGCTCCATGACGACCGGATCGTGCTGGTGGCGGAGCAGCGGCCTGACGCCTCCGAGGAGGACAGCTTCCAGTGGATGAGCCGCGTGCTGCAGGTGGGCGTGGGCCCACGGCTCCGCCGTCCCTGGGGTGTGGAGCAGGAGCTGGGACCCGCTGGTGCCATGTTCCCAGCAAATGTGTGGTGCAGCTGGAGGTGTTGCCCAGAGGGGGTCCGGTGTGTCCCATCTTGTGAAACCCACACGCTGCCACTCCCTGCATATCCACATTCGTTTTCTTAAATACTAAACTAGAAGCAGCAAGTCTTTTGTGGGGCTGGGAGTGAACTTTGCCTTCAGTGAAGAACACAGACTATATGTGCCGTCAGGGAACGTTGGTTACTTAGCTCACTGAGTATAACTTGCAGATGGAAAGAGTGGATTTGCAGGGGTCCAGATTGATGAATGTTGACAGGTGTACACGCCCCGGTAACCACAGCTAGGAGCACTCACACCATTCGGGGAACTACCAGCTGCTGTGTGTCGGGGCCTGAGCTCTGCCCCCCACCAAGGGCATCGTACAACCACGTTTCAATGTGAGCTCCTGATCCGGTTGTCTTCCTCAGTGGCGCATTCATGAGGTTCCTTGTGGTATGTGCATCAGTGGCTCATCCCTTTTTATTGCTGAGTTGTGTTTCCTTTGCTTGTTTGTCCATATCTTGGTGACATTGGGTTGTTGGTTTGGGGCTACTATGGATAAGGCTGCTATGGACAATGGTGTCTCTCCAAATCGCTGGGTGAGTTCAGTGCTGGCAGTTCTCCAGAGAGCCCCCTGGTGTCCCAATAGCTTCGGGTAGTTGTGTGGCATATGCTCGGCCTCAGCCCCCGGGTAAGGACATGGCTACGAAGCAGAGTAAGTCCAGCATCAGGGAGACCAGAGAGCCCTGAGTGTCAGAGGACCAGTTTTTCTACTAATGCTGACAACGTTTATACTTAGTGAAGATGTTTACTGTTTCATTGTGGAATATTACTAATATACCAGTCATACAAAGAAGAGTGTAATAGCCCCCATGTGTCCACTGTCAGCCTCAATCAACACCGACCAGTCCAGGAACCACCTGTACCCCACCTGCCCTCTCAGCTTCTCCCTCAGGAGGACTTTGAAGCAAATCCCAGATTCAGAGGTTTTACCTATAAATTTTAGTATTTATTTCTTTAAAAAAAGGAGTACCAGTATCACATCTTCAGCAATAGTATTTTATTGGGATTTGGGCTTCCCTTGTGGCTGAGCTGGTAAAGAATCTGCCTGCAATGTGGGAGATCTGGGTTTGATCCCTGGGTTGGGAAGATCCCCTGGAGAAAGGAAAGGTGACGCACTCCAGTATCCTGGCCTGAATTCCACGGACTGTATAGTCCATGGAGTCACAAAGAGTCAGACGACTGAGCGACTTCCACTTTTATTGGGATATGATTGACATGTAACACTGTATTAGTTTCAGGTGTACAGCACAGTGATTTGATATTTGTATATATAGTGAAATAATCACAACAACACATCTAGTTAACATCCATAACACAGCTACAGAAATTTTTTCTTGTGATGAGAACTTTTAGGATGTACTCTTATCAAATACACTCTCAAATACACGACCTAGCATTCACTGTGGTCCCACGCTGTACACTGCATCCCCAGGACTTGTTCAACTTATAACTGGAAGTTTCTCCCTTCCGACTCCCTTCACCTGTTTCTCCTACCCCCACCCCTCACCTCTGCCAACCACCAATCTGTTCTGTCCATGAGCTCATTTTTTTTGTTTTTAGTTAGCTTCCACATGTAAGCGATCCTATGGCTTTTTCTGTCTGATTTGTCTCACTTAGCACAATGCTATCCAAGTCCCTCTGTATTGTTGCAAATGGTAAGATTTCGTTCTTCTTTATGCCTGAGTAATAATCGTGTGCGTATGTACCACAGTTTCTTTATCCATTAATCCATTGATGGACACTTAAGAATATTGGCTGTTGTAAATAATACTGCATTGAACATAGGGGTGCATATATTTTTTCAAGTTAGTATTTTTGTTTTCTTCCAATAAATACCCAAAAAGGGAATCATTGGGTAGTTCCATTTTTAATTTTCTGAAGAATCTCCATACTGATTTCCACAGTGGCTGCACCAATTTACTTTCCCACAAATTGTGCACAAGGGTTCCCTTTTTCCACACCTTCACCTAGTCCTGTTGTTTCTTGTCCTATTGATAATAGCCATTCTGATGGGTGTGAGATGGTGTGTTGTAGTGGTTTTGATTTGCCTTCTCAAGATTAGCGATATTTAGCATATTTTTATGTCCCTCTTGTTGTTAAGTTGCTAGGTCGAATCTGACTCTTTGTGACCCCATGGACTGCAGCACGCCAGGCTCCCCTGTCCTTCACTATCTCCAGGAGTTTGCTCAGATTCATGTCCATTGAGTGGGCGATGTTTTCTAACCATCTCATCCTCTGCCGACCCCTTTTCCTTTTGCTGTCAGTCTTTCCCAGGATCAGGGTCTTTTCCAATGAGTTGGCTCCCTGCATCAGGGGAACAAAGTATTGGAGCTGCAGCGTCAGTCCTTCCAAAGAATATTCAGGAATTATTTCCTTTAGGATTGACAGGTTTGATCTCCTTGCAGTCAAGGGGATTCTCAAGAGTCTTCTCCAGCACCACAGTTAGAAAGCATCAGCTCTTCAGTGCTCAGCCTTCTTTATGGTCCAGCTCTCACATCTGTACCTGACTACTGGAAAAACCATAGCTTTGGCTAGATGGACCTTTGTTGGCAAAGTGACGTCCCTGCTTTTTAATATGCTATCTAGGTTTGTCATAGCTTCTCCTCCAAGGAGCAAGCGTCTTTTAATTTAATGAGAACGGCTGCAGTCACTGTTCTCAGTGATTTGGGAGCCTGAGAAAGTAGAATCTGTCACTGTGTCCATTTCCCCCCCGTCTATTTGACATGAAGTGATGGGACCAGATGCCGTGATCTTAGTTTTTTGAATATTGAGTTTTAGCCAGCTTTTTCACTCTTCTCTTTCACCCTCATTAAGAGGTTCTTTGTTCTTTAGTTCCTCTTCATTTTCTGCCATAAGGGTGGTATCCTCTGCACGTCTTGAGGTTCTGGATATTTCTCCCAGCAGTCTTGATTCCAGCTTGTGATTCATCCAGCTCGGCATTTTGCATGATGTACTCTGCATATAAATTAAATAAGCAGGGTGACAGTATACAGCCTTGATGTACTCCTTTCCCGATTTGGAACCAGTCCATTGTTCCATGTCCAGTTCTACTCTTGCTTCTTGATCTGTATACAGGTTTCTCAGGAGACAGGTAAGGTGGTCTGGTTTTCCCATCTCTCTAAGAGTTTTCCACAGTTAGTTGTGATCCACACAGTCAAAAGCTTTAGCATAGTCAGAAGTAGAAGTAGATGTTTTCCTGAAATTCCCTTGCTTTCTCCATGATCCAGTGAATGCTGGCAATTTGATCCTGGTTCCTCTGCCTTTTCTAAACCCAGCTTGCACATCTGAAAGTTCTCAGTTCATGTAGCACTGAAGCCTAGCTTGAAGGATTTTGAGCGTAACCTTATGAAATGCAAAATAAGAAATGAGCATTTAGCATGAGCATGATTGTACATCTTTGGTGTTGCCTCTTTTGGATTGGAATGAAAGCTGACTTTTTGCAGTCTTGTGGCCACAGCTGAGTTTTCCAGATTTGCTGACAATGAGTGTGGCACTTTAACAGCATCATCTTTTAGGATTTGAAATAACTCAGCTGGAATTCCATCAGCACAATTAGCTTTCTTTGTAGTAATACTTCCTAAGGCCCACTTGACTTCCCACTCCAGGACGTCTGGCTCTAGGTGAGTGATGACACCATCGTGGTTATCTGGGTCATTAAGACTTTGTTTGCATAGTTCTATGTATTCTTGCCATATCTTCTCAATCTTTCTGCTTGTTAGGTCCTTGCCATTTCTGTCCTTTATTGTGCCCATCCTTGCATGAAATGTTCTCTTGATCACTCCAGTTTTCCTGAGATCTCTCATCTTTCCCATTCTGTTGTTCTCCTCTATTTCTTTGCATTGTTCATTTTTAGAAGGCCTTCTTACCTCTCTTTGCTATTCTCTAGAACTCTGCATTCAGTTGGTTATATCTTTCCCTTTCTCCCTTGCCTTTTACTTCATTCCTCAGCTATTTGTAAAGCCTCCTCAGACAACCATTTTGCCTTTTTGCATTTATTTTTCTTAGGGATGGTTTTGATCACCGCCTCCTGTACAATGTCACAAACCTCCATCCATAGTTCTTCAGATACTCAGTCTTTCACATCTGATCCCTTGAATCTATTTGTCACTACTGTATATTCATAAGGGATTTGATTTAGGTCATACCTGAATGGTCTAGTGGTTTTCTCTACTTTCTTCAATTTAAGCCTAAATTTTGCAATAAGGAGTTCATGATCTGAACCATGGTCAGCTTCAGGTCTTTTTTTTGCTGACTATATAGAGCTTCTCCATCTTCAGCTACTAAGAATATATTCAGTCTGATTTTGGTATTGACTATGTGTTGATGTCCATGTGTAGAGTCATCTCTGGTGTTATTGGAAGAGGTGTTTGCTATGATCAGTGTGTTCTCTTGACAAAACTCTGTTAGCCTTTGCCGTGCTTCATCTTGTACTCCAGTGCTAAACTTGCCTGTTACTCCAGGAATCTCTTGACTTCCTACTTTTGCATTCCAATCCCCTGTGATGAAAAGGACATCTTTTTTGGTGTTAGTGTTAGAAGGTCTTGGTGTTAGTGTTAGAAGCATAGTGTTCTATGCTGAACATAGAACTGTTCAGCTTCAGCTTCTTTGGCATTAGTGGTTGGGTCATAGACTAGGATTACTGTAACGTTGAATGGTTTGCCTTGGAAATGAACTGAGATCATTCTATCATTTCTAAGGTTGCACCCAAGAACTGCATTTCAGACTGGTTGACCATGAGGGCTGCTCCATTTCTTCTAAGGGATTCTTGCCCAGTAGTAGATATAATGGTCATCTGAATTAAATTCACCCTTTCCCATCCATTTTAGATCACTGATGGCTAAAATGTCAATGTTCATTCTTGCCATCTCTTGCTGACTGTGTCTGATTTACCTTGATTCATGGACCTAACATCCCAGGTTCCTATGCAATATTGTTCTTTACAGCATCAGACCTTACTTTCACCACCAGACATGTCCGTAACTAAGCGCCATTTACACTTTGGCCCAGCCTCTTTATTCTTTCTAGAGCTATTTCTCCGCTCTTCTGCAGTAGCATAGTGGATACCTCTGACCTGGGGACTCATCTTCCAGTGTCATATCTTTTTGGCTTTTCACTCACATAAGATTATTGGCGTGGTTTGCCATTCTCTCCTCCTGTGGATCACATTTTCTCAGAACTCTTCACCTTGACCCATCTGTCTTGGGTGACCCTGCATGGCACAGCTCATAGCTTCACTGAGTTATGCAAGCTCCTTTGCCACAACAAGGCCATGATCCATGAGGAGATATGTACCCTCGGCCATCTGTGTGTCTTTTTCTGTTTTTTTTTTTTTTTAAGATTCGTATATTTTTCATTCTTTGGCTGTGCAGAGTCTGCTGTGTGCATAGGCTTTCTCTGGTTTCACTGGGCAGGGGCTGCTCTGCTGTTGCAGAACAGAGCCTCTAGTGCACAGGCTTCAGCAGTCGGAGCTTGCGGGCTCTAGAGAGCAGGCTCAATAGTTGTGATGCATGGCCATACTTGCCTCGTGACGTGTGAGAGCGTCTTGGACCAGGGATCGAACCCACATCTCTTGCCTTGGTAGGCAGAGCCTGACCCACTAGAGCACCAGGGAGTCCCTTATGTCCTCTGTGGAAAAATGTCTGTTCAGGTCCTCTGCCCATTTTTTACTTGTATTATTATTATTTTCCACTGTTGAGTTGTATGAGTTCCTTCTACATTTTGGATTTTAATCCTTATTAGATGTATTTTTACAGATCTCTTCTCCCATTCGATAGGCTCCTCTTGTTTTCTTGGTGGTTTCCTTTCCCGTGCAGAAGGCTTTTAGTTTGACATGAATCCACCTGTTTATTTTTGCTCTTGTTGCCTTTGCTTTTGGTGTCAAATCCAAAAAACCATCACCAAGACTAACATCAAGTTTACTGTAGCCTGTGTTTTATTCTAGGATTATCATTTCAGGTCTTCTATTCAAGTCCTTAGTCTGCTTTGAGTTAGTTTTGTGTGGGACGTCTAGTTTTTCCAGTGCCATTTATTGAAGGCACTCTCTCTTCCCGCTGTCTGTCCTCGTCTCCTTTGTGGTAAAGCAGTAAGTTTGTGAGTGTGAGATTACTCCCGGGCTCCCTTCTGCTCCGTTGATCCATGTTTTCTGTGCCGAGTCCACACTGCTTTCATTACTGCAGCTTTAGACATTTGAAGTCAGGGAGCATGATACCGCTAGCTTTGTACTTCTCTCTTAAGACTGCTTTGGCAACCCAGGGTTTTGTGTTTCTCTGCAAGTGTTAGGAGTGTTTATTCTAGTTTTGTGAAGAATGTCATGGGTATTTTTATAGCAATTGCATTAAATTTGCAGATGACTCTGGGGTAGTATGGACTTTTTAACAATACTAATTCTTCCAGTTCATAAACTCAGAATGTCTTTACATTTAGTTGTGGTTTTCTCAATTTCTTTCATCTGTCCCTCACAGTTCTAACATGTGTTCTAACACAGTTCTCACATGTGTCCCTCATCTCCTTGGTTAAATTTATTCCTGAGCATTTTAGTTCTTTCTGCTGTAATTAAATATCTAGTCACTATTCGGATTTCCCAAATTACCTAATGTTCAATGTGTTTGTTAAACTTAGGATCAAAATAAGGTAAAAACTGCACTTGGTTGGCCCAGGTTTTTAAGTCTTCTTTAATCTGCAGACTCTTCCTTGTTTTATTTTTCTTGCAATTTGTTCCTTGACAGGTTAGCCCAGTTCATCTCCCAGTCTGGGCTCTGACGGTTGTGCCTCGTGGTCCCGTCTCTGTACTCCTCTGTCCACTGTGTCACTGGGTAGTCTTGAGGCCTGGTCAGACTCGGGCTTGATTTGCTGGCCAGGGGCCTCATGGGAGGTAGATAGTCTGTCCACTGGCTTGGTAGGGCTTCAAGGGAGGGGAAGCATTTCAGTTCAGTCATTTCTTGCTCATTGGTAATGCAGCTGCCTTGAAAGTGTCTTCTACAAAGGGTGCTGTGTCCTCTGAAGTCACCAGGGGACCTGGAGGGAAGGTTGTGCAGGAAAGTGAGATCCAGGGTTGATTTCTGGATCCTGCACTGGCGTCATGGAGTAGCTCTGGTTTTTGTCTCCCTGTGAACTAGTGGTTGCAGTAACTATATTTATATGTCAGTGGGAGCCTCTCTGGATTGGCTCCTGAGTCCCCTTGATGCACATCTGGGTTCTGAGGGGTCACATGGAGAGCAAGAAGCTGGATGCCAGAGGGTTGGGGGGGCATCTCATGTCCCAGACCCGGCACGACTGGGACCCACGGGGCCCTGCTGCCTCCAAGAAGTGGGCTTGGGACCACAGTCTGGGCAGTGGACAGAGTAGGAAACAGACAGAGCAGATCCTCTGCCTGTAAGGTCACCCACGCCGTGAGTTTATGCTGCTGGTTCCAGCTCAGGTTTAAGGCCTCGGAGTTTTCCTTGACTCCGACCTTTCTCCATAATGAAAGGTTGCAATAATGATGACTTCAGCAGAAGTAATCATGTCCTGATGCCACGCCGCACACACTCTAGTCTCCATGGAGTGTGAGGTTTCGAGCACAACTTAGGATGTTTTTTCAATTCTTTTTGCCAATAGGGGGTATCCCTCTAGGATGGAATCAGTCAGATTGCTGTGTTTAAGGTCACTTTAAGTAGATTCTGTCTGAGGGGCGTGCTAACCTGATCCACTTTGGTTGAGTTCATTTGTTCTATTTTACTGTCAGTTGTTAGGGGTTGGTTTTTAAGTTTTAAGTTTTTTGGACATGAAATATTTACGTGGTTCCAACTCCGAAAGCAGAGTGTATTCAGAGGAGCCTGGCTTCTGTCCTCTGTCCACACTTCTCCCACAGGAAATCAGTGTTTGCTTTGGTGGCTCTTTCTAATGTGAGCAGTTACAGATTTGCGCTGGAGTGTGCATGTGCACACGTGTGTGTAAATGGTAGGAAATGCACACTTGTCTCATCATGTTTCTCTTAACGTCCCAGAGGTCACAGTCTGCTTGACCTTTGGGCTTGGGTGTTCTGGCCCCTCCTGCAGCTCCCAGCCTGCAGCTGGTCGCATGTGCTCCATCGCAGGCCCCTCTGTCTTGCTCCCTCCAGGCCATCGACAGCATCCACCAGGTGGGCGTGTACTGCCTGGCCCTGGTTCCTGCCAACACCCTGCCCAAGGCTCCTCTCGGTGGGATTCACGTTTCTGAGGCCAAGCAGCGCTTCCTGGAGGGGATGCTGCACCCGTGCAACGTGCTGATGTGCCCTCACGCATGTGTTACCAACCTCCCCAAGCCTCGGCAGAAGCAGCCAGGTTAGTGCGCGCCGTAGCACACCCGCTGCGTCTGTAGATAGTGGCGGCCATGCCTGTGTTCAAGGGCGCAGGCCTGTTGAACCCTCAGTCTCTGGGGTTGGAGCTGAGAGCCAGAGTGAGCAGCACAGCAAGCCAGTCCCCGCCTCCTGCCCCCGGGAAGGAGCACATCCCCACCCCCCAGTGTGGGGGGCCCACCTGGCACTGGATGCGGCCTGGCATCCGGGCTGTGGAAGCTGCACGGTGGCCCCAGGGGCACGGATGATGCCCCAGAGCAGACGGGGAGCTTGGAATCTGAAGAGCCGTGGGGCGGCCACCACAGCCAGCATGGGGCCAAGGGCGCTGTGCGTGCCGCTGCTCAGCACTGTGATCTGCCACAGCAGCCAGGCAGTACCTGGGAAGCCCAGCAAATGGCCAGCTTCCCTTCATCTGTCTGAGGGGCGTGCTAACCTGATCCACTTTGGTTGAGTTCATTTGTTCTATTTTACTGTCAGTTGTTAGGGGTTGGTTTTTAAGTTTTAAGTTTTTTGGACATGAAATATTTACGTGGTTCCAACTCCGAAAGCAGAGTGTATTCAGAGGAGCCTGGCTTCTGTCCTCTGTCCACACTTCTCCCACAGGAAATCAGTGTTTGCTTTGGTGGCTCTTTCTAATGTGAGCAGTTACAGATTTGCGCTGGAGTGTGCATGTGCACACGTGTGTGTAAATGGTAGGAAATGCACACTTGTCTCATCATGTTTCTCTTAACGTCCCAGAGGTCACAGTCTGCTTGACCTTTGGGCTTGGGTGTTCTGGCCCCTCCTGCAGCTCCCAGCCTGCAGCTGGTCGCATGTGCTCCATCGCAGGCCCCTCTGTCTTGCTCCCTCCAGGCCATCGACAGCATCCACCAGGTGGGCGTGTACTGCCTGGCCCTGGTTCCTGCCAACACCCTGCCCAAGGCTCCTCTCGGTGGGATTCACGTTTCTGAGGCCAAGCAGCGCTTCCTGGAGGGGATGCTGCACCCGTGCAACGTGCTGATGTGCCCTCACGCATGTGTTACCAACCTCCCCAAGCCTCGGCAGAAGCAGCCAGGTTAGTGCGCGCCGTAGCACACCCGCTGCGTCTGTAGATAGTGGCGGCCATGCCTGTGTTCAAGGGCGCAGGCCTGTTGAACCCTCAGTCTCTGGGGTTGGAGCTGAGAGCCAGAGTGAGCAGCACAGCAAGCCAGTCCCCGCCTCCTGCCCCCGGGAAGGAGCACATCCCCACCCCCCAGTGTGGGGGGCCCACCTGGCACTGGATGCGGCCTGGCATCCGGGCTGTGGAAGCTGCACGGTGGCCCCAGGGGCACGGATGATGCCCCAGAGCAGACGGGGAGCTTGGAATCTGAAGAGCCGTGGGGCGGCCACCACAGCCAGCATGGGGCCAAGGGCGCTGTGCGTGCCGCTGCTCAGCACTGTGATCTGCCACAGCAGCCAGGCAGTACCTGGGAAGCCCAGCAAATGGCCAGCTTCCCTTCCCTGGTGGAACTGTGATGTGTGTTCCATTCCTTTGGTGATATAAGTCTTAAGTAAATGCTAATAACTTTTGTTGATTATTAAATATATGAAATACCATTAAGTGAAGCACATTTAATCAGTAAAACAATGAAATGTACTACAAGTTTAGCTGTGGCTGAGGTCGGGATATTTGCCTCGTGCTGATTGTGTTTATCGGGTTCACTTCTGAGAGCGAGGTTCTCTCTGTCACTCAGCACGGCCCTCCTCCCTGGTTCCTGACCCTGCACTGTAGTAAAGAGTGAGTTGCCTGCCCATTCAGAAGGTTACCTGTCAGAGTCATCGCTCCTCACTCGGCTCCCCTCGTGTTCCAGAGGTCGGGCCTGCCTCCATGATCGTTGGGAACCTGGTCGCCGGGAAGAGAATCGCTCAGGCCTCAGGGAGGGAGCTGTCGCACCTGGAGGACAGTGAGCAGGCAAGGAAGGTAAGGGGGTGGGGTAGGGGGCGAAGAGGAGCCCGGGAAGCTGCCAGGCCTGACCCTCCCCACCCAGGGGTGGGGTGGGGGGGCGAAGAGGTGCCTGGGAAGCCAACAACCTGACCCTCCCCAACCCAACCCAGGGGTGGGGTGGGGGGAGATGGCATCCAGGAAGCCACCAGGCCTGACCCTCCCCAACCCAGGGGTTGGGGGGGTGGTGAAGAGGCACCTGAAAAGCCTCCAGGCCTGACCCTCCCCAAACCAGGAGTGGGGTGGGGGGTGAAGAGGCACCCAGGAAGCCAGCGGCCTGACCCTCCCCAACCCAGGGGTGGGGTGGGGGGTGAAGAGGTGCCGGGGAAGCCAGCGGCCTGACCCTCCCCACCCAGGGGTGGGGGGTGGGGTGGGGGGGTGAAGAGGTGCCCAGGAAGCCACCAGGCCTGACGCCTCCCTGCCCCTCCCGCAGTTCCTGTTCCTGCCCGACGTGCTGCAGTGGCGGGCCCACACCACCCCCGAACACCCGCTGTTCCTGCTGCTCAACGCCAAGGTGAGGCGGGCACTGCTGCGGTCGGCCGTGCTGCCCACGCTGCGAGGCCCACGCCACACTCCAGCCATGTGCTCAGGTCTCACCAGAGGACAGCGCTCCTGACCTCCAGGCTCCCGGCTGGTGTCACGCCTGTTAGTCGCTCAGTCATGTCCCACTCTCTGTGACCCCAGGGACTGTAGCCAGCTGGCTCCTCTGTCCACGGCATTGTCCCAGCAAGAATACGAGAGTGGCTTGCCATTTCCTTGTCCAGGGGACCTTCCCGACTCAGGGGTTGAACCCAGGTCTCCTGCGTTTCAGGCAGACTCTTTACCATCTGAGCCACCAGGGATGTCTGGATGGTGTCATTCTCTCCATGAAATCCTCAGCTTCCACACAAGCCACAGTCACATTTCTGTACATTTGTATTTAACAGGGAAATTCTCATTACCTTGTATTTCGATTATGAAGAGTATGCTTGTAAATGGGGCTTCCCCGGTGGCTCAGATGGTAAAGAATCTGCCTGCAATGCAGGAGACCCGATTTCTATCCCTGGGTCGGGAAGATCTCCTGGAGAAGGGAATGGCTCCCCACTTCAGTGTTCTTGCCTGGAGAATCCCATGAACAGAGGAGCCTGGCGGGCTTCAGCCCATGGGGTTGCAAAGAGTTGGACACAACTGAGTGACTGACACTTTCACTTTTCACTTTCATGCATGTAAGTTCTAAGTAAACTAAAAACAAATGTTTATTTTGTAAAAAGTACTTTAGACCTTCTTCGTTTGTTTGTAGCTGTAACAACAAATACGGCTTACAGCCCTAATCCTAGTAACTTTCAGTGGGTGTTACATGGTACCAGGAGCTTCTCAGGTATAAAGGAGAAACTGTTAGTTATGCGCCAGTAGACAAACTATGAAAACAGAGAGAGTAACTGTGACCACTCTGCATGACTCACTGTTAGATGTGTCCCGGCCTGGGAGGACGCGTGTGCCCTGACGTCTTAGCAGCACCAGCCTGGTTCTCAGAACTGCTTGCTATTGGCCACTGTTTATTCATTCAAAAAATATTTATCAATATCTGCTACATATACAGTGTTAAATAAGATTTTTTTAAAAAGGCCCCTGTTCCCCAGTTGCTGAAGCAAGTCTGCCTGCTAGAAGGCCAGTGCTCAGGAGAGGTGCTGTCTTCCTGCTCACATGTGTCCACAGACCTGGACAGTGTACTGGAGACGTTTGTTTATGACTGATTGAATTCCAAAGCCAATAAGTAGCATTGACCAGGATAAAGTCAGCTTGCGGGAGAACCTTAAGATAGGTGCAGCCGGAGCTCTAAGGCAGGCGAGGCTGGGCACTGGGTTTACCCTCGGTGTGTGCTGGGGGCCTGGACGTGAGCACGAGGGTGTGATGGGGTCCACAATTCTGGGTGATTCCTATGGGTTGTGAGAGGGTGAAGATGGGAGCGGGGGGCCGGGGCCATAGCCCAGGCACAAGTTAGCCATTCAGAGAGGACAAGGGCTGTGGATGAGTGTGAGGTGTGGTTGGAGGCAGGCTTGTGGGACATGAAGGCGGCCTAGGTGCAGGCCAGGTGTCTGTGCAGATGGGGTGTTTCCCAGCGGGGAGGGACCACCGGTGGGAGTGTGCAGAGATGCCACCAGGCCTAGGGTCGGCCAGCAATGCTCACGATTATCTCTATAGCTAAGAGCTTGGGAGAGCCCTCCAGATCCTTTCCAAAAACCTCGTAGATTTTTGCGTTTCTTCTGGTTTGTCAGCCTCCTCAGGTTTGAATTGTCCTTAGGACCTGAGCATGTGCTGGCCTTTGACCTGGGAGGCTGACCTTTGACCTGGGAGGAAGCCTGTGCCTCTTATATGTAAAATATTTTATCATAACAGCCAAAAGGGCTTTTTCACTCACCAAGTCGACCTGTGGTGGATGAGCAGTCTCTGAGAAGGCACAGAGGCCAAGGAGACAGCAGGCAGGGCTGGGGTGGCACCCGTCCTGGCTCCTGGCCACAGGGTCTCAGACAGAGGCTGTGCGTGGAGTGTCCAGAGTTCCCCACCCCCGCGCCCTGGCTCAGCATGCCCACAATTGCTTTCCTAGGGCACGGTCACAAGCACCGCAACCTGTGTCCAGCTCCACAAAAAGGCCGAGCGAGTGGCCGCTGCTCTGATGGAGAAGGCGAGGCTGAGTGCCGGGGCCCATGTGGCCCTGGTC
>SJYT01021000.1:205257-275050 GCA_006410635.1 Cephalophus harveyi
GGGTGGGTGTGCAGGTGGGTGGAGGGTGGGTGTCAAGTGAGTGGAGGGTGGGTGTGCAGGTGAGTGGAGGGTGGGTGTGCAGGTGAGTGGAGGGTGGGTGTGCAGGTGAGTGGAGGGTTGGGTGTGCAGGTGAGTGGACGGTGGGTGTCAGGTGAGTGGAGGGTGGGTGTCAGGTGAGTGGAGAGTTGGGTGTGCAGGTGAGTGGACGGTGGGTGTACAGGGGGGTGCACCGTGGGTGTGCAGGCACAGCTCCACCACTCCTCCTTACCACCTGCTAAGTGAATTGCTTCTCTAAAGTCCCGCCCACCACCCTTCTCTAAGATACATTGTTAAGGGTCCAGGAAGCAGAGGATACACGTGTGAGTGGCTGGTGTGTGTGAGTGTGCTGGTGGCTGGAGTGTGAGTCTGAAATTGAGTTAAAGGGTAGAAGTGCATTTTTATTAAATGCACACTCTATGTTACTATCAATTCCATCCAGGACAGGGAAGTAGGGACCCATCTTCATGAGTAGAACCTAGCCCTCCCCGCAGCGGGTCCCTCACAGTGACCCTGGGTCCTTGAATGCGGGTGAGCGGACCTGCGTCCCACATTTTCCACCAAAACCCCGACTTGATCAGAGCAGGAGGGGCGGACTCTGCCTGGAAGGGCAGATCCTTGAGGGGCGAGGTGTAGTGCTGACCCCTCCCTGTCGCTGTCGCAGCGTCTACTCTGGACACCAGTCGGTGCTGGTGCCCCCACCGGAGCTGGAGACCAACGTGTCCCTGTGGCTGTGGGCCGTCAGCCAGTACAAGGCGCGCGTCACCTTCTGTTCCTACTCGGTGATGGAGATGTGTGCCCGGGGCCTGGGTGCGCAGACGGCGGCGCTAAGAGTGAGTGCGGAGGGCCTGGAGAGACCCAGGGACAGTTCCGGTGGGAAGAGGGGGCTGGAAACAAAACCCTCCCTGGGGGCCCTGCCCCCCGCTGTGAGCCCCACCCCCACATACACCTGTGAAGCACCCTGCATTGGCCCCTCACTTCTTCTGGGAAGAGATGAGGGCTGGGTCCGACCCTGGCTCTGAGCATACCGAGGGATCTCTGAGGCCTCATGGTCCCCAGGGCCTGGGGCTGGAGGGTAGCGGTGGAGGACGGTTGTAGGGGCGCGGAGGCACAGAACCCAGGGCCCGGGGCCTGCACGGTTTGGCCCTTGTGCGCAGACGCAGGTGTGGCCTGCACGCTCCTCCTGCAGATGAAGGGCGTGAACCTGTCGTGTGTGCGCACCTGCATGGTGGTGGCTGAGGAGCGGCCCAGAATCGCGCTCACACAGTCCTTCTCCAAGCTGTTCAGAGACCTGGGCCTGCCTGCGCGCGCCGTGAGCACCACGTTCGGCTGCAGGGTCAACGTGGCCATCTGCCTCCAGGTAAGGCGGCGGGGCTTCCTCTGGGCGCCTGTGCACATCCTGTGCTGCCCCGTCCTGTGGTCCCTTCTGGCTCCAGCCTTTTGCATTTTCCAAATATGGCTTTGAGAACTGAGCATTTTCGTTTAAGAGATTCTGTTCTTGATGAACAAAGGCTTATTTGGAAAAAGCACCAGCTGTTTTTGAACAGTGACAATTACCAAGAGGAATTTATAAGCTGGATACAGTATGCAGCTAATATTCTAAAGCAAGATTAAGTTTATTGTTTTGTAAGACATCTGGCAATTAAATGGAAACATTAATGAGTGTGATCATTTATACTGCCCTAAATTCATGAAACACTGAGGTATTTTACTTTTTAAAAGGAAACAAAGTTTCAGAACAGCTCACTAGCAGTGTTCTTCTGCTTCTTCAGGGGACTGGGGCTCTTTTCCAGCTTTCTGGCTGGTATCTCAATCCCACTTCTTTCTAAAATGCACTGCATGCACCTGCTCCCACATTCAGGGTTGTTGGGAGGAAAGGCCTCAGGAGAACCACAGTCCCGGTCCTGACCAATGCCCGCCGGGCGCAGGGCATGTCTGGACTGGGGAGATCAGCGTCCTATTGTCCAGGTCTTCCTGTGACATCCTCTCCACAGTATAGATGGCTGACCGTCCAGGTCTCGCTTGGACCCTTACTGAGTGGCAGGAGGAGGTGGAGGGGTCCCTCAGGAGATCCCTCCTGATGTGGATGGTGCGACTGCACCTCGACTGGTGGCGTGGGGTTGGTGGCTGTAAGCGCAGCCCTTCTGTCCGCTCAGCGTCCGGGAGCTGGGTCCTCCTTCCTGGAAACGTGAGCAGGAGCCTGGCTGTTGCTCTGTGCGCTTCGATGCAGTGATGCATTTTGCTCTCTCTCAGCTCCTTCCTCACGTGCCTATGCTCTCTGTTTGTGTTTCCTGTGGCGTCTCTTCCCTGTCTCGCTCTGCTGGCCTCCTTTGTGTCTGTCAGCCCAACAGGCTGGGAAAGCTGGCTGAGCAGGTATGACCTTGACCTTGACCTCGAGGTGCCTCTGTGCTTCTGTGAGTTCATGTGGCCTCTCATGGTCTCGCTCCTTTGTAAAAACGAGCTTAAGAGCAGAGTATTTTCAGAAGTATTTAGCATTCACAGTCTGCTGCCTCTGGAGGAACAGCCATCTTCATTCCAGGGCAGACGTTGGTGACGTTGTCTGGGATCGCCAGAGAATGGTGTTGGGGCGGAGTGTCTGTGTAGTTTGATGTTCAATGTCTAACAGAAGGGACGTGCTGTCCTCTGTCAGGGCCAACGTCAGGTGTCAGGTGAGAGGAGCAGAGTGGGAACATCACTGAACGTCCTGCTGAGGCCTCGCTGTGCTCAGCCCTTAGGAGAATTAGGTCCAAGCAAGCACGGCTCAGGGAAATGCCCCCAAACCCATGGTGGTGTTTTCTCAGGGACCAGTGGGAATCGAAGCTGTCAGGACTGAAATGTGAGGTTGTTTGCCTTGCTCTCTCCCTTCAGTGCTAGGGGAGGTTCCCCGCCATGTCGGCAAGCCTTGCAGGTGTTCGGAGGAAGGCAGACACCTGCAGGGGCAGAGCACCTTCCCGCCCCCACCCCTGCCCCCGGCTGGGAGGAGCTGTGCCGGTGTGCATGCCGCACCCCTGGAAACGATGGGCGTGAGGTTTGAGTGGACGCTCCTCTGCTCCCCTTGCAGGGTACAGCCGGCCCAGACCCCACAACTGTCTATGTGGACATGAGGGCACTGCGCCATGACAGGTAACAGCCCCCTGCCCCCTTCGGCCTAGGCCTCCCCTGCTCACTGTGTCCTTCCTTTTTAAAAAACTTATTTCGCTTTGATTATTGGCTGCGCTGGGCTTCACTGCAGCGCTCAGGCTTCTCACTGCAGCGGCCTCTCTCGTTGCAAGCACAGGCTCTAGGTGCTTGGGCTCAGTAGTTGTGGCACATGGTCTTAGTTGCCCCTCGGCATGTGGGATCTTCCCGAAACGGGTTGAACCCGTGGCCCGCTGCACAGGCAGGAGGATTCTTAGCCGCGGGACCACAGGGAAATCTCACCATGTCCTCCTTTAATCAGTCATTCCCACAACCAGGAGGGGAGCGACCTTCCAAGAGTGACCGAGCATTCGACGCTTGGATTTTTATGGGTGAAAAACCAAGAAGACCCGTCTCCAGGCAGGATGTAGGCATCCTGTCAGCAGATGTGTGCTGGGGGCCCTGCTGTGTGTGCCTAGAGGCCTGCGTCCCTCCCAGCTTTAGAGCCAGATCCTGGTTCTGACCCTCACATTCAGCGTGAGGGAAACTGTGGTGGAGCTTCCTGGAGGCCGAGGCCAGCTGGCCAGGGGCTCCTGACCTGAGGGCTGCTGGTTGAGCCAGGCACCTGAAGTCGCTGTCCCAAGGTCACAGCAAGGTCACGATCAAAGGCTGAAGGCTTGGCTGTCGTCCGGCTGAAGGCTTGGCTGTCGTCCCGGGACTGCCCGTCACAGTGCTAATCAATTCTGATTACCTTATGAGTTGCCTTCTTTAGAGACTGTTGTCTGTGTAGTCAATTTTATTGTTTCCCTTGTTCATTTGTAGGGTACGTCTGGTGGAACGGGGCTCTCCGCACAGTCTGCC
The DNA here is from genome assembly GCA_006410635.1 of Cephalophus harveyi. Classification (NCBI taxonomy): domain Eukaryota; kingdom Metazoa; phylum Chordata; class Mammalia; order Artiodactyla; family Bovidae; genus Cephalophus; species Cephalophus harveyi. Next base: position 209,272 of record SJYT01021000.1, read on the forward strand.
ATTGACTGAGTCCGGAAAGGTAATTCAATGTCTAACAGAAGGGACGTGCTGTCCTCTGTCAGGGCCAACGTCAGGTGTCAGGTGAGAGGAGCAGAGTGGGAACATCACTGAACGTCCTGCTGAGGCCTCGCTGTGCTCAGCCCTTAGGAGAATTAGGTCCAAGCAAGCACGGCTCAGGGAAATGCCCCCAAACCCATGGTGGTGTTTTCTCAGGGACCAGTGGGAATCGAAGCTGTCAGGACTGAAATGTGAGGTTGTTTGCCTTGCTCTCTCCCTTCAGTGCTAGGGGAGGTTCCCCGCCATGTCGGCAAGCCTTGCAGGTGTTCGGAGGAAGGCAGACACCTGCAGGGGCAGAGCACCTTCCCGCCCCCACCCCTGCCCCCGGCTGGGAGGAGCTGTGCCGGTGTGCATGCCGCACCCCTGGAAACGATGGGCGTGAGGTTTGAGTGGACGCTCCTCTGCTCCCCTTGCAGGGTACAGCCGGCCCAGACCCCACAACTGTCTATGTGGACATGAGGGCACTGCGCCATGACAGGTAACAGCCCCCTGCCCCCTTCGGCCTAGGCCTCCCCTGCTCACTGTGTCCTTCCTTTTTAAAAAACTTATTTCGCTTTGATTATTGGCTGCGCTGGGCTTCACTGCAGCGCTCAGGCTTCTCACTGCAGCGGCCTCTCTCGTTGCAAGCACAGGCTCTAGGTGCTTGGGCTCAGTAGTTGTGGCACATGGTCTTAGTTGCCCCTCGGCATGTGGGATCTTCCCGAAACGGGTTGAACCCGTGGCCCGCTGCACAGGCAGGAGGATTCTTAGCCGCGGGACCACAGGGAAATCTCACCATGTCCTCCTTTAATCAGTCATTCCCACAACCAGGAGGGGAGCGACCTTCCAAGAGTGACCGAGCATTCGACGCTTGGATTTTTATGGGTGAAAAACCAAGAAGACCCGTCTCCAGGCAGGATGTAGGCATCCTGTCAGCAGATGTGTGCTGGGGGCCCTGCTGTGTGTGCCTAGAGGCCTGCGTCCCTCCCAGCTTTAGAGCCAGATCCTGGTTCTGACCCTCACATTCAGCGTGAGGGAAACTGTGGTGGAGCTTCCTGGAGGCCGAGGCCAGCTGGCCAGGGGCTCCTGACCTGAGGGCTGCTGGTTGAGCCAGGCACCTGAAGTCGCTGTCCCAAGGTCACAGCAAGGTCACGATCAAAGGCTGAAGGCTTGGCTGTCGTCCGGCTGAAGGCTTGGCTGTCGTCCCGGGACTGCCCGTCACAGTGCTAATCAATTCTGATTACCTTATGAGTTGCCTTCTTTAGAGACTGTTGTCTGTGTAGTCAATTTTATTGTTTCCCTTGTTCATTTGTAGGGTACGTCTGGTGGAACGGGGCTCTCCGCACAGTCTGCCATTGACTGAGTCCGGAAAGGTAGTGGCATAGGGCTTGGATTCCAGCTTATGTCCCCTGAGGTCCGGCTGGCCTCACCTTGCATACACACACACACACACACACTCTCTCTCTCACATGGACACACACGTGTACTCACAGACACACACATACATACACACACAGACACTTGCACACAGACACACACATGTACTCAAAGACACACACATACGTACATATACACTTGCACACAGACACACATACATACATATACTCACATGCATTTCACACAATCACACATACACAGGCACACATGCTCAGACACACTTACACATACTCACATATAGATATGCATACACATCATACAAACATATGCACACTCACATACACTCACATACCCATACACATACACTTACATACACACACACATGTACATGCACACACACTCTCACACACTCTCCAGATCTTTCTGTCCACATCTGAGCTCCAGCCCAGAGGGAAGGCCTCAGATGCAGACCTGCAGGAACTGCGCTGCTGGCTCTTGAGGCCCTGGTGCCTTTGCGCGGCCTGGAGCAGCCCACTGGGGCCTGGAAGAGCTTCTCCCCTGGCTCGGGTGACAGCCAGGCCGCATCCCCAGTGGCCGTTCACCATTAAAGCGGTCCAGGCCTGGTTTGACCACAGGAGCTGTGTCAGGGGCTTAGGTGGTGGGGCCGGGAGACCACCCAAGGGCACCCAGGCAAAACTGTGGGCCACCATGAGGGCTCAGCAGGCAGGCATAGACCCAGGAGACCAGGCATCTTCAGAACCAGAGGAGGTTCGGAGGAAGGAAGAAGGCTCCCAGGAACGGTCAGCCAGGGTGAAGGGGGCGGGACTCGAGGGGGATGTGTGGCAGAGTGGAGCCAGCACAGCCCCCGGCCCTGCTCACACACGCTGTGCACACGCCTGCCTCTCAGGAGGCAGGGCATGCCCAGAGAGGGACAGGGCAGCAGGGGCAGCACTGACGAGCCTGAGAGTGTGGGAGCGGAGCTAGTAGGGGCTGTGCACCCCCCGAGGGCCGCCCCAGCGGAGGAGCAGGCTCCGCTGGTTTCAAGGTCCCGGGGCCACAGGGAGGCCAGTGTGGCTGGAGCTTCACGGAGTGGAGGGGAGGAGGGAGAGTGTGGGTGTCGGAGGGAGGGGCTGGGGGCTGGAGATGGTCCCGGGCTCCCCCACCCTTCCCAGACGTATCCCACTGCGATCTGCGTTGTCCTTTCTACAAACATGGTGGTTTTTCTCAAAGCAGTTCTTAATTCTTTCTGGTACATTTTTATTTATGTGGCTCTGCACTCAGTTTTGATGGACTTTGCCCCCTGTGTTTCTCTGTTACAATAACTTGGGCCTGAAGGACTGGGGTTCTGGAAAGAGCTCTGGGTCCTCAGGGTCCAGGTTGGTAACACGGGGAGAGGTCAGAGGCTCAGCAGCATCCCATGGGCAACAGAGCCCAACCAGCTTTCCATGACCCCTTGCCTCTCCCCCACCTGCTGAAAAGCTCCTCCGTCATCTCCTGTTTTACACCCAGGGAAACTAAGGACATGGAATAGGTACCCAGAAGCAGCCAGGTGGTCAGTCCCAGGTCCAGTGGGGCCCTCCAGGCCTCGGGTGGGGGTGCTGGACATGAGGCACCATCCCCAGCCTTCTCCACAGCCTCTGGTGGGCATGGAGCCCCAAGCCTGGGGTCAGGAATTCCTCTTGGTGGCCAGGTTTCGTGCCAGAACCAGAAACTCTGGGGCTGTGTGGGGGCCCAGCCAAGCTGTGTTTGGACTCCCTGGCCTCAAGAACCCCGACAGGGCCTCGGGGAAAGATCCCTTCCTCCCCTCTCAACATCCAAAATAGAGTTGATTCTCAGGAGCTGGACGATTTTGCTCAGATTCATAATTTATTTTTATTTATTAAAATCACTTCTGTTAAAATTCAATCAGATTTAGGTTGGCTTCTGAAGGTGGTCATGCCCGTGTACGAGTCACGTCCTTTAGATCAGCTTCAGAGGGCACTGGTTTTGCTGCTCCTGCCTCAGGAGGGCCACACTCCCTCTGACAAGCACGGTTCTCCTTCCAGATTCTCCCTGGAGTGAAGGTCATCATCGCCCACACGGAGACCAGAGGGCCCCTGGGAGACTCGCACTTGGGGGAGGTGAGGATGGGGACCCCACCTCTCGCTGGCCCCTGGGTGCGCATGCAGGTTGCTCCCAGTTCTTTCTTTGTGATGAACTGTGTACATTGCAGTCCTGCAGCTGTCACTCAGGGGTCCAAGGAGGGGAACAGTTTATTTGAAGGAGAGAATTCTTTGCTCTCTGGGCCTCTGTCGTGACTTAGCTCAACCCCTTACCCCCACCCCACTGCGTGCTGCCATGTCTTGGGACACACGGTGCCTGGCACTTGTGATGACCAACCCCCTTGTGCTCTGGGCCCCAGATTTGGGTGAGCAGCCCCCACAATGCCACCGGGTACTACACAGTCTACGGGGAAGAGGGGCTCCATGCCGACCACTTCAGTGCCCGGCTGAGTTTCGGAGACACCCAGACTGTTTGGGCGAGGACTGGCTTCCTGGGCTTCCTTCGAAGGACAGAGCTCACCGATGCCAGCGGAGGTAAGGGGTCCTATGCAGTGCTCACCCCCCGACCTGGGGCCACCACAGCCAGGAGCCCATACAGGCAGTGTCTTGGGACCTCCTGCCAACTCACTTCACCCCTTCATGGGAGCTGGTTTCTTTAGGTGCTCTGATACGGTTTCCCTGAAAGTTGTTCCTTTTCCTTCACTGTTCCTGGATCCTGGCCTCTGCTGAGGGTGTGGGGGTGCTGGGAGAGGCTGTTGGGCCCCCCAGGCAGAACATGTGCATGTCTCACCAGCCATGTATCAGGGCCTCCCCATACATTCCCCCAAGGTCACGGAGTCCACGGCCACAGCAGGCTGGCCAGGTGCAGTCAGAACTTTGGGAGCCCCTGTAGCTGCTGCCTTGTCTCCGAGATAGTAGAAGTTGTTGTTCTGTACTCTTCACACGTGGGTGCGCACGGCAGGAGGCTTCAGCACGGGAGCCATGCTGAGGTGGTGAACTGTGCCATCTGCAGAGCGACATGACGCGCTGTATGTGGTGGGGTCTCTGGACGAGACATTGGAGCTGAGGGGCATGCGCTACCACCCCATCGACATCGAGACGTCCGTGATCCGTGCGCACAGGAGCATCGCCGAATGGTGAGGGCCCCGGGGGACCAGCTGGCAGCTCTTGCGTGGTCGTGCACGTGTGGGCAGCCACCTCCTCTCCAGGAGCAGACCCCAGACACACTCTGCAAATCGTGTGCCAGAGACCCCTTGTTTGGGTTTGCTTGGTTTTTCCTCTTCTCTCAATCAGTCTTAAACTAAGAGTCTGTCCCCAAATGCACAGGCAAAATGCGAGCGCCCCACAGTTACTCTGAAATGCCTCTGCGTTTACATGGATTTCCTAATTTAAATGGTTAAGACGCATAATTTCCTCACTTTGGAGGGAGGTTGCAGTGGGAAAAATACAGATTTCAATATCAAATAATATTCTTGATTCTTGTTGTTGTTCAGTTGCTAGGTTGAATCCAACTGTTTGTGACCCCATTGACTGCAGCATGCCAGGCTTCTCTGTCCTCCACTATCTCCTAGAGTGTGCTCACACTCACGTCCCTTGAGTCAGTGATGTCATCCAACCATCTTGTCTTCTGTAGCCCCTTTCTCCTCCTGCCTTTGTTCTTTCCCAGCATCAGGGTCTTTTTTCATTGAATGAGCTCTTCACATCAGGTGGCCAAAATATTGGAGTTTCAGCTTCAGCATCAGTCCTGAAACCAGTTCTGATGTGATGTAGCCTCAGAGTATAGGCTGTACTTGAGTTCACGGCTCTTGTGAGTAGAAAAATTCCCTCGCCAAGCCAGGCAGATAATAGAGACCACTTGAGGCTTGCGGTGAGAAAATAGAGTTTATTGAAAAGGAGCAGAGAAGACTTCCGACATAGACATCAGAAGTGGGTAGAGAGAATACCCACGTCGTTAACTTGAGCAGAAAATTATATACTTGCAGTTGGCTGCTAAGAATAGGTAAAAAGAATATCTCAAGATTGTAAAAGTTCCACCGACCCTTTCCCAAGGCATCCTGAGATAACTTTAGTTTGAGATTAGCCAGAAGGAACGAGTTCCTGTTGAGGAGGAAAACATGCCTTTAAACAAGATACTGTTGCTATATAATTATTAACATAGTGCCTGCATGACTGCTAAGGTAAAGAATTCGGACCTCATCCCTGAGGAGCCTTGGACTACTTATCAAACTGGCTGAAGTTAACTATATCACAATGAGTATTCAGGGTTGGTTTCCTTTAGGATTGACTGGTTTGATCTCCTTGCTGTCTAAGGGACTGTCAAGAGTCTTCTCCAGCACCACAGAAAGCATCAGTGCTTCGGTGCTCAGCCTTCTTTAAGGTCCAACTCTCACATCCATACACGACTACTGGAAAAACCATAGTTTTGACTATACATACCTTTGTTGGCAAAGCGATGTCTCTGCTTTTTAATATGCTGTCTAGGTTTATCATAGCTTTTCTTCCAAGGAGCAAGTGTCTTTCAGTTTCACGGCTGCTATGATTTTGGAGCCCAAGAAAATACAGTCTGTTACTGTTTCCACTTTTCCTCCTTCCATTTGCCATGAAGTAATGGAACCAGATGCCATGATCTTAGTTTTTGAATATTGAGTTTTAAGCCAGCTTCTTCACTCTTCTCCTAACCCTAACCCATCTGGTCCCATCAGTTCATGGCAAATCGGAGGGGAAAAATAGAAGCAGTAACAGATGCTTCCTCCTCTGAAGGAAAGCTGACAAAAGTCTGTATAGTCAGAACTATGGTTTTCCCACCTGATGCAAAGAACAACTCATTAGAAAAGACCCTGATGCTGGGAAAGATTAAGGGCAGAAGGAGAAGAGGGTGGCAGGGGATGAGATGGTTAGATGGCATCACCAACTTAATGGACATGAGTTTGAGCAAATGTTGGGAGATAGTGAAGGACAGGGAAGCCTGCTGTACTGCAGTGCAAGGGGTCACAAAGAGTTGGACATGGCTTAATGACTGAACAACAACAACTGCATTCGAATTCTTTGGCTGACCATGAGGACTACTCCATTTCTTCTAAGGGCTTCTTGCCCACAGTAGTAGAAACTGTAGTCATCTGAATTAAATTCACCCATTCCCCTCCTTTTTAGTTTGCTGATTCCTATGGTGTCATTGTTCACTCTTGCTATCTCCTGCTTGACCACTTCCAATTTACCTTGATTCGTGGACCTAACATTCCGGGTCTCTATGCAATATTGTTCTTTCATCAGACGTTACTTTCACCACCAGACAAATCCACAACTGAGCTTCATTTCCACTTTGGCCCGCTGCTTTATTCTTTCTGGAACTCTTAGTAATTGCCCTCTGCTCTTCCCCAGTAGCTCTTCCCCATGTTAGACACCTTCCGACCTGGAGCGGCTCATCTTCTGGTGTCATCTTTTTGCCTTTTCATACTGTCCCTAGGGTTCTCTAGGCAAGAATGCTAAAGAGGATGGGTCCTCCAGTGGACCATTTTTTGTCAGATTTGTCTTGATTCTTAGAGAGAACTTTAATTAGAATAGATATTTCAATAAAACACATTTAGCCAAACCTTTGAATTGTAACTAACTTCCCTGGTGGCCCAGAGGTTAAAGCATCTGCCTGGAATGCAGGAGACCCGGGTTCGATCCTTGGGTCGGGAAGATCCCTGGAGAAGGCAATGGCAACCCACTCCAGTACTCCTGCCTGGAAAATCCCATGGAGGGAGGAGCCTGGTAGGCTACAGTCCATGGGGTCGCAAAGAGTCGGACACGACTGAGCGACTTGACTTGACTTGAGCAGAGGATGACATCAGCGAGCCTACTTAAGTATGTTTCAGTGGTCTTTGTCTGACATCATTTCCTGGGTGTCCTTGGCCCCTGAAGCCAGCGCCCAGCCCTGGGTGACACCATCTGCCTTCTCCCTGCAGCGCCGTGTTTACCTGGACCAACCTACTGGTGGTGGTGGTGGAGCTGGACGGGCTGGAGCAGGACGCGCTGGACCTGGTGGCCCTGGTGACGAACGTGGTGCTGGAGGAGCACCACCTGGTGGTGGGCGTGGTGGTCATCGTGGACCCGGGTGTCATCCCTATCAACTCCCGTGGGGAGAAGCAGCGCATGCACCTGCGTGATGGCTTCCTAGCCGACCAGCTGGACCCCATCTACGTGGCCTACAACATGTGAGCCCGCACAGCCCCAACCAGCTGGACCCCGCCTGTGTGGCCTATAGCACATGAGCCTGCTCAGCCCCGATCAGCTGGACCCCATCCACGTGGCCTACAACACGTGAGCCCGCTCAGCCCCAACCAGCTGGACCCCACCTGTGTGGCCTACAACACGTGAGCCCGCTCAGCCCCAGCCCAAGAGGGGCCTCACGAGCCATTGGAAGGGCTGGGGTGTGTCTGCAGCCCCTGGGGAGAGGATCCCAGGCTCCTGAGCACAGGGCCCCACCCATGCGCTTACATACCCATCTCATTCTAGAAACCACTTCCTGAATTACTCAAAACCTTTGAATCATCTGGAACATTTACAGAGACCTGAATGTCAGTATTGCAACAGATGGTGTGACTGGGAAGGGAGCCTGGTGCAGGCGCTGCAGGTGTAGTCCTCTGCTGTATTATGAGTTTGCACTTTTTTTAGGCTAAAAATACAGTTCTCGATTTAAAAAATTCAACTCTTTATACCATTTCAGATGTCAAGGTCATACTTAGAATTTATCCCAGAAGGAATTTAAGGCCCAGGGACAGCTGTTTCAGTTCTGATTCACAGGGAAGAGCAAAATACAGAAAGGCTGGTGGGCAGGGCATGATCCTGACATAGCCCCCTCTTCCCCACCCCCGACCTGCTCTGGGCCCCAGACCAGGCTCATGCGCACACACTTCCTCTCTGAACATAGGTATGCCGGCTGCCTGCCTGTGTCATGTCTAACCCTCGACAGGGTCCATCAGGTGAGCAGCTGTTTCAGAAAGATAAAGGAACGCTGAGTTTTAAACCTCTTTCTGAGTTTCTGACTTCTTGCTATTCAGCTGAAGTGCTGTTTTCATGACCACAGTTTAGGATCTTCTCACTGTCCAAAAGTGTACTGAGTTGCTGTTTTTATTCCACATAAGCAGATGTGGACTCACCAGTGGGCTGAGGTTTACACATGCAGTGGTACAGCCCAGGGCCCGGGAGAACTTTGCCGGCCACTGTCGCATCTTGAGTTGTGTGCCTGTAAAATTTGGCCGAATCATATTCACTTATTTTATTTGAACTCGACTAAACTGAGTGATATAATATTATAGTAAATATAAATCAGAGAACATGAAATCCTTTAGATACTTCTGAGAATTTGAAGTGAAGCTTGAATCTAAGACAGAGTATTTTTGTATCACGAATAAAAATTGTATTACAAGTTGTCAGGAACTGCGGGTCAGAAAGTTTACGAATTACATGCTTCCTAGAAACAGCCAGGTTTTTCTGGAATTAGCCTGAATCAGTGCCTAACAGTTGTTAATTCTTTACCATTTAAAATTCTCCACCAAAAAGGCCTGGCTGACTGGGCTGACTCTCATGTCTAACTCTCGGCTACAAGTAGCTTGTGCTCAGTAGCTCTTGGTGTGCAGTGTGGTATGTAAGAACATACTGGAATTGAACACTTCTTGTGTAATTATGTATATAACATGTGTAACTTATTGTTTGACATACAGAAGTTCTAGCAGTGGACTAATGGATATTCCTCATAACAGAATGGCCTGTAGGAGAGGAACCACTCAGCCCTTTATGTTGTCATTTTATAGCAACAGGCATTGTAAAATTTTTGTATTGAAAGGTAAGTGGCAGTAAGACACATCTTGTAAATTAAGATTTTAAGAAGCATTAAAATGTTTTAAAATTACTCTCTGGGAATTCTGTATGTCAGAGAAAATTTTTATATCATTATGTTAATAAAAGTTATGAACTATTTGTAATTCTGCCATTTGAAATGTGTGGAAAGGTTTTTAAAATTACCCCAAATAGCAGGTATTTTATTATGCATTTTTCTTTGCTGAATATAGAAGCATTTATGCTACAGCATAAAATCTATGAAGCACATTAAGTATAAAGAATAAAATTTAAATTTCCCATAATCCTACCTCTTGTTTAATGACAGTGTGTTAGTATTTGATGTAAATTTTTTCCAGGTTTAATTTTTTTCTTTAAAAACACTTTTACAAAATTAGGTCAGTCATATACTTTAATAATCAGCTTTTGTACTTAATAAATTAGACTTTTAATCTGTTCCATATATTCTTCTGCATGTTTTAACAACTGTGTCACACAGCAGGTGGGGGCAGCCTGTCCTCATAGACTCTGTCAGCATCCTCTCAGCCCAGCTACCACGAACCTCCTCACGGGAGCACGTTCATACGCACGGTCTGCCTGGGGCTCAGCTCTCCTGGGGTGAAGCTTGGGCACTCCATCCTCGGAAGGGCACAGGGCAGAGTGGAGAGGCTGTTCCTGGAAACCTGAGAGCACTGGCAATAAAAAATGAGTCCCTGTCAGTCACATAAGTATATGTTTTCATGTGTTTGTGGTCATTTTACTTTCTCATTTGATGTGTTTTACTTGGCAGTTCTTATGGTGTACAAGGGTTTTTTTTGTTTGTTTGTTTTTTTAATTGATTTGTAGGAGCCAGTTTATGTTAAGGATCAGAACCTCTGTATAATCCATACTTTTCGTACTGGGCCATTTGTATCTTGATTCTCTGTTTTTGTTTTTAATTGAAGGATAATTACTTTACAATATTGCATTCTACTTGTTTTTTAAATGTACTGATTATTTTATAAAAACTAAGGTTACGTGTGCTTAATTTCAGATTATGAATATAGCTGACTTGTTGTCCCGGGATGGTCAGCTCAACTTTATGGGGAATGACTCACCTCCTGTGTTTGGCTCTTCTTGCCAGAGTCTGCCAGAGTCAGACCCTCTCGCCAGGGCCTCTCCCTGAGAGCAAGTGTTGTTGCGAATCATGCACATGCTACTTGCTGGTGCAAAAAGAAGAGAGGAGCATTCTCTTTCCACCTGAGACCGTGCTGCATAAGTTTTAGGTCTTGAGTTAAAGAAGAAACACTTTCTAAATTGGATGCAGTAACAGTGTAATAACACTGTGTATAGCATTTGTCCTCTTTCCTCTGATACTCATTTGGCTTCCCAGGTGGCACTAGTGGTAAAGAACATGCCTGCCAATGCAGGAGCCTTAAGAGAAGTGGGTGTGATCCCTGGGTCAGGAAGATCTCCGGAAGTAGGAAATGGCAGCCCACTCCAGTATTCTTGCCTGGAAGATCCCATGGGTAGAGGAGCCTGGCTGGCTACAGTCCATAGGGTTGCAAAGAGTCGGACACAACTGAAACTACTTAGCACTCTTGATACTCAATTTCAGTAATGAAGAATTCTTTTAAAAGGTAACTATATGAAAAACTTCAAAACCTCTTTATGTTCAAGAACAATCATCTTTAAACTGTCTGAGCAGGTAGCTGGACCACCCTTCCCACATGGGAAGTCTGAGAGCCTACAGCTTCACCCAGGTGAGCTCAGTCCCTTCCTCACCTCGATTCCCACCCCCCACTCCCCTGCCCAACTTCCCTATGTCCAGCGGTGCCCTTCAGGTTCAGTGTGAGAACCATTCCACATGAGTCATGAGATGTTTGGAAGTATTTGCCAGGGCCATATGAGGCAAGAAACTGAGGCATTAACCCTTAGTTTTAAGTGCCAGCTAAGTGAGGGCAACTTACTCCTCAGGTTCTCATGTCTACTAAAGAGCCACATGTCATGAGTGTTCATTGCATTTGCCACAAGACAAAAGTGAAGAAGGGCCACAAGGGGCCGGATGACGCTTTGGGGAGGAGGGAGCACAGGTGTATTGCTACCTATTGCCACTCCAGCAGCAGTGAGCTGGACCTCCAGGTGTGCACCCAGGTGCTGCAGTGACTCCCAGGGGAGCAGAGGATAAAGGCCATCTGGAGGCTGTTGTGCTGCAATGGAGTGGGACACAAGTTCAAACACAGTGGTTAGCATTTGCTTTACATTAGAAGGTAAAGAAAGAACATCAACTTCTGGCATGATGAGATGAGAAGCTCTGTGGACATGCTAGCCAGCAAAATGGGTGAAAATTTAATTTTAAGCTTTTGGAAATGGTCGTAAGAGCATATACAACAAATGAAGAAACAGCTAAATGTGACAGTTGAGTAATAAAAACAAGTCTTTTTAAAATATAAATTTATTTAAATTGGAGACTTTACAATATTGTATTGGTTTTGCCATACATTGACATGAATCTGCCACGGGTGTACATGTGTTCCCCATAGTTTTGGAAGTTTTTGCCACAGCAGTCAGAGCAGAAAAATAAAAGGAATCCAGATTGGAAAAGAAGAAGTAAAACTCTCACTGTTTGCAGATAACATGATCCTCTACATAGAAAACCCTAAAGACTCCACCAGAAAATTACTAGAGCTAATCAATGAATATAGAAAGTTACAGGATATGAAATCCACACACACAAATCCTTTGCATTCCTATACACTAATAATGAGAAAATAGAGAAATTAAGGAAACAATTCCATTCACCATTGCAACAAAAAGAATAAAAAACTAGAGCTAATCAATGAATATAGTAAAGTTGCAGGATATAAAATCAACACACAGAAATCCCTTGCATTCCTATACACTAATAATGAGAAAGTAAAAAAAGAAATTAAGGAAACAATTCCATTCACCATTGCAACAAAAAGAATAAAAAACTTAGGAATGTATCTACCTAAAGAAATAAAAGACCTATATATAGAAAACTATAAAACACTGGTGAAAGAAAGAGGACACTAATAGATGGAGAAATATACCATGTTCATGGATTGGAAGAATCAATATAGTGAAAATGAGTATACTACCCAGAGCAATCTATAGATTCGGTGCAATCCCTATTAAGCTACCAACGGTATTTTTCACAGAGCTAGAACAAATAATTTCACAATTTATATGGAAATAAAAAAAAACCCTCAAATAGCCAAAGCAATCTTGAGAAAGAAGAATGGAACTGGAGGAATCAACCTGCCTGACTTCAGGCTCTACTACAAAGCCACAGTCATCAAGACAGTATGGTACTGGCACAAAGACAGAAATATAGATCAATGGAACAAAATAGCCTAGAGATAAATCCACGCACCTGTGGACACCTTATCTTTGACAAGTCTGTTGTTTGAACCAAGACTGTTCATTCCTCCCAACCTCTCAGCTGAGCCACGCAGAAAATCTACTGCAGACATGTGGAGCCAGGAACACAGGCTTCTGTCCCACTGGCTATCTGTTGGTACAGATATGTTCTGGGTGAGAGCAGATGAAAGATAACATGCTCTGTTCTTCTCTAGTGGATGGAGTTTTCACCTTGAGCAAATGATTCTAACTATACAGGGTACTGGGTGCTCTTTCAGCTAGTGAGATGGGAGGGACATAGTGCTTCTAACTATACAGGGCCCAGGTGCCCTTCCAACTCGTGAGATGGGGACAAAGGGCCTCCAAGTATACAGGGTCCTGGGTGCCCTTCAGCTCATGAGATGGGAGGGACATAGTGCTTTTAACTATACAGGGCTCCAGGTGCCCTCCCAGTTTATGAGATGGGGAAGAGACAACTGGGAAGACCTCAGGCTAATGACCCCTGCTCCACTGAACGTTTAGCTCCTGAAGCCGGGGAGTCACCCAGATAGACAGGAGCCACTGTTCTCACTCCAGGGCCCAAAACCCTGCTCAGAGATCTTCCTGCTGGGAGAAGCAATTGTAAAACAGGTAACTCCTCACCTCTTGTAAATGCGCAGACTTTCTTTGCATGGGGGAGGTCAGTCAGAAGGGCGCTCTTGAAAGCAGTACAAGTGTGGTGAAAGGCAGTTGGGAGGTTCACAGAGTCAGTGGAGACACAGACTGAATTACAGGTCAGCTAGTTTGCAGGAGAATCAGGAGAGGAGACAGCCAGGAAGAGCCCTCCTGAGAACAGACTTCAAACTCTGACCTTGGGAACTCTCTCTTCTGTAAATCCTAAATTAGGTCGTTAGGCTCTAGAGCGGTTTATGCCCCTAGAGCATTGCTGACAACAGTAGAGCAGTCAGCTGGGAATGGATGGACCTTCAGAGCCGAGTGTGGTCGGGGAAAGAGATTGGAGATTGTTGCAATCACTGTCATTTCAGGATGACTTCAAGAAGCAACAGTTATAACTGGACATGGAAAAACAAACTGGTTCCAAACTGGAAAGGAGTACGTCAAGGCAGTCACTCTGCTTATTTTGGTTATATGCAGAGTACATCATGCGAAATGCTGGGCTGGATGAAGCACATGCTGGAATCAGGACTGCGAGAAGAAATATCAATAACCTCAGATATGCAGATGACAACACCCTTATGGCAGAAAGTGAAGAGGAACTAAAGAGCCTCTTGATGAAAGTGAAAAAGGAGAGCGCAAAAGTTGGCCTAAAATTCAACGTTCAAAAAAACTAAGATCATGACATCCAGTCCCATCACTTCATGGCAAATAGATGGGGAACCAATGGAAACAGTGACAGACTTTATTTTCTTGGGCTCCAAAATCACTGCAGATGGTGACTGCAGCTATGAAATTAAAAGACACTTCTTGGAAGAAAAGCTATGACCAACCTAGACAGCATATTAAAAAGCAGAGATATTACTTTGCTGACAAAGGTCTGTCTATTCAAAGCTATGGTTTTTTCCAGTAGTCATGAATGGATGTGAGAGTTGTACCATAAGGAAGGCTGAGCATCAAAGAGTAGATGCTTTTGAACTGAACTGCGGTGGTCACTCACCACAACTACAGAAAGCCCACAAGCAGCAATGAAGACCCAGCGCAGCCAAAAAGTAAGTTTTTAAAAAGGATGATTAGAGGTCAAAAAAGTCAAGTAAATAAATAGATATGAGACACACAGAAAACAAAAAGTGAAATGCTAGAGGTAAATCCAACTATATCGATAATAACAGTAAATGTGAATGGGTTAAACAATTCATTCAAAAGGCAGATTTTTCAGCCTCGATGTGTGTATGTGCATTACCCTACTATATGCTATTCAAAAGGCATGTTCTGGATTCAAAGATACAAACAGATGGAAAGTAAAAGACTGGAAAAATATATTTCATGCAAATAGCATATTTCTTGTATCACAAAGCCCTACTGGCTTTACTATAGGTAAAATATAATTTAAAACAAAATCAGTAGAAAAAAAATAAAACGGGACACTTTATAATGATGAAGAATCCACCCATTAGAAAGACCTAATGATTATAATACGTGTGCACCTCACAAAAGAGCACTGACATACACAGAGCAAAGCTGATGGAAAAGGATGATAGTTGGGACATCAATACACCATTTTCTACAATGGATAGAATAACCAGGCAGAACTTCAACAAGAAAATGGAGGAGTTGGACAGCACTGTAAACCAACCGGACCTAACAGGCACTATAAAACATTCCACCCAAGAAGAGCAGGATGCAGGGTCCTCCCAAGTGCTCACAGAACATTCTCCAGGCTAGATTCTACGTCAGGCAATAGAGCAAACCTCAGTAAATTCTAAAAAGATATGAATTACTCATGTATAAAAGATACGAAGCATCAATTCATTATTCTTGCCTTGAGAACCCCATGAACAGTATGAAAAGGCAAAAAGATAGGACACTGAAAGATGAACTCCCCAGGTCAATAGATGTCCAATATGCTACTAGAAACCAGTAGAGAAATAAATCCAGAAAGAATGAAGGGATGGAGCCAAAGCAAAAGCAACACCCAGTTGTGGATGTGACTGGTGATAGAAGCAAGGCCCAACTAAAGAGCATTATTGCATAGGAACCTGGAATGTTAGGTCCATGAAACCAGACAAATTGGAAGTGGTCAAACAGAAGATGGCAAGAGTGAACGTTGACATTCTCAGAATCAGTGAACTAAAATGGATTGGAATGGGTGAATTTAACTCACGTGACCATTACATCTACTACTGTGGGCAGGAATCCCTCAGAAGAAATGGAGTAGCCATCATAGTCAACAAAAGAGTCCAAAATGCAGTGCTTGGATACAGTCTCAAAAACGACAGAATGATCTCTGTTCATTTCCAAGGCAAACCATTCAATATCACAGTAATCCAAGTCTATGCCCCGACCAGTAACTCTGAAGAAGCTGAAGTTGAACGATTCTATGAAGACCTACAGGACCTTTTAGAACTAACACCCAAAAAAGATGTCCTTTTCATTATAGGGGACTGGAATGCAAAAGTAGGAAGTCAAGAAACAGCTGGAGTAACAGGCAAATTTGGTCTTGGAGTAAAGAATGAAGCAGGAAAAATACTAATAGAGTTTTGCCAAGAGAACACACTGGTCATAGCAAACACACTCTTCCAACAACACAAGTGAAGACCCTACACATGGACATCACAAGATGGCCAGCACCGAAATCAGATGGATTATATTCTTTGCAGCAAAAAATGGAGAAGCACTATACAGTCAGCAAAAACAAGCTGACTGTGGCTCAGATCATGAACTCCTTATTGCCAGATTCAGACTTAAATTGAAGAAAGCGGGGAAAACCACTAAACTATTCAGGTATGACCTAAATCAAACCCCTTATGATTATGCAGTGGAAGAGAGAAATAGATTTAAGGGACTAGATCTGATAGAGTGCCTGATGAACTATGTATGGAGGTTTGTGACATTGTACAGGAGACAGGGAGCAAGACCATCCCCAAGAAAAAGAAAAGCAAAAAAGTAAAATGGCTGTCTGAGAAGGCCTTATAAATAGCTTTGAAAGGAAGAGAAGCAAAAAGCAAAGGAGAAAAGGAAAGATATACCCATTTGAATGCAGAGTTCCAAAGAATAGCAACAAGAGATAAGAAAGCTTTCCTCAGTGATAAGTGGAAAGAAAAAGAGGGAAACAATAGAATGGGAAAGACTAGAGATCTCTTCAAGAAAATTAGAGACATCAAGGGAACATTTCATGCAAAGATGGGCTCAATAAAGGACAGAAAACTTCCTGATGTTCAAGCTGGTTTTAGAAAAGGCAGAGGAACCAGAGATCAAATTGCCAAAATCTGCTGGATCATGGAAAAAGCAAGAGAGTTCCAGAAAAACATCTATTTCTGCTTGATTGACTATGCCAAAGCCTTTGACTGTGTGGATCACAATAAACTGTGGAAAATTCTGAGAGAGATGGGAATACCAGACCACCTGACCTGTCTCTTGAGAAATCTGTATGCAGGTCAGGAAGCAACAGTTAGAACTGGACATGGAACAACAGGCTGGTTCCAAATAGGAAGAGGAGTATGTCAAGGCTGTATATTGTCACCCTGCTTATTTAACTTCTATGCAGAGTACATCATGAGAAAGGCTGGACTGGAAGAAACACAAGCTGGAATCAAGATTGCCGGGAGAAATATCAATAACCTCAGATATGCAGATGACACCACCCTTATGGCAGAAAGTGAAGAACTAAAGAGCCTCTGAACTGAACTGATGAATCATCAAACATAAATTATTATAATTAAAGCAGGAGTTCTGAGGACTCCAGCCCCTCAGGGATGAAGGTTTGGCTCAGTTCAGTCACTCAGTCATGTCCAACTCTTTGCAACCCCATGCCAGGCTTCCCTGTCCATCACCACCTCCCAGAGCTTACTCAAGCTCATGTCCATCAAGTTGGTGATGCCATCTACCATCTTGTCCTCTGTCGTTCCCTTTTTTTCCTGCCTTCAGTCCTTTGGAGCATCAGGGTCTTTTTCAAGGAATCAGTTTTTTGCATCAGGTGGCCAAAGTATTGGATTTTCAGCTTCAACATCAGTCCTTCCAATGAATATGCAGGACTGATTTTCTTTAGGATCGACTGGTTTGATCTCTTTGCAGTCCAAGGGACTCTCAAGAGTCTTCTCTTGAGAAGACTCCAAAAGCATGGTTCATTAACATAGCTTTAAAAAGACATTTCCATGAGAAAAACGCATTGGTCAGTTCAGGTGGAACCAGGTGTCACCATGGCAACACAGGATTAGAAGAGAAAAGAAAAGAAAGAAGTCTGCCACTTGCAGTTTATTTCTCCTGCCGCTTGGGGACCTCTGGCCTCCCTACCAAGGCTGTTAACACTCTCAAATAGACGCAGAAAAAGAAAAAAGAATTTGACAAAATTCAACACTGTAAGAATAGAAGGGAATTTATCTAACCTGATAAATTGTAGAACCCAAGGCTAACCTCGTTTTTAGAGATGAAAGACTGAATGCTTCCCTCTAAGATCACTGGACACTTAGGGCAGCATCACAGAAGATATAAGAGGCAGAAGGGGAAGGGGTGTGCCTGTGGTACATCCACGCCACCCAACACCTGTTCCTGAATGGGAACACTGCAGCCCAGAGGGACCCAACCGCAGCACATCTGGCTGGGAACTGTGATGTCCCCCTCCCTCCTGCCCTCCACCTACCCACAGTCTGATCTTGAGTGAGGCCTGCTACACTGGGCACAGGCACAGTTCCTCCAGACCACCCAGGCACATAGTGCTGCCTTGCTCACCTGGCATTTCCTAGCTTCCCTGGGTTCTTGCTGAGACAGGCCCACAGCTAGGCAAGGTCATAGCCTAGATCGGGGAGGCCTGCTTCCTGGATATAGAACAAGTTCCCCAGGGAGTTTTGTGTGCCGGGAGCTGTGCGGCCCATGTGACCCAGTGTCCCACACCCACCCCATCGCAAGGGGGAACGTTTCCAGAGTGGCCCCCTCTTTGTGAGGTACCTCACACAAAGGGAGCGGCATGACGAATGAGTGATGCTGGTCAGGCTGTGTCCTGGAGGAGGTTGCCAGTCTCAGCCCTGGCTCTGCTCCAATTCAAGTTTGGAGTCCAAACCTCCCTGCTTGGCCTCCTGCCAATGTGCCTGAATGGTGTGTCTTTTCCCATGCTCTCCGTGACAGGAGGCCAGTCGTTTCCGTCCCAAACAGAGTGAGAGGAGGTCACGAAAGGGTCTTACTGTGCGCACTCATGCCACGAGGCTCCTAATTAAAGGGGTGCTTTAGGATGAGGGACTGGGCAGCCCTTGTCCATGCCTGCCTGACCCTGAGGCAATCCAACTGCCAGCATGGGGGGCCCAGGCCATGTCTGAGCTCCAGCAGATGAAGAGCGAGTGCAACTGGCCCCAGTCTGTCTCCTGATGCCCAGTCGGCTCCATCCACCCCAGTTACAAGAATCCAAGTTTCCTGGGCCAGAGAGGAATGAATGCCTAAATTTAAATGTCCTGTTCAAGAAAGTCTCGATACTGTGAACCAACATGTAAGTTGGCTTCTGAGACTCATACAAGACAACTATTGTCTAAGCCCCAATTTTAATTTTGATTATAATCTGTGGTGTCTATTCCAAATGGCCTTATTTCTCATTGCATCTGAATAAATGTGATAAATTTGAACTAAAAGCAAATAAAAGTGAAACCGTGAAACAGCAGCACACAAACCCCGGTACCTCATGGGGCAGAGATGTGGGCCTTCCCAGAACCTCCCAGGAAGAATTGCCAAACTCTCCCCAGGGCCTCAGCTGGGGGCTGGCAGGCCAGGGCTGAAGGGCCCCCTTGCCTTGAAGACTAGGGTGGGTCCTTTAGGGAGCAACTCCCAGGCTTGTGGAGCTCAGAGGCTGTCACTGTGGAGACAAGCTGAGAAGGGTGGGGAGTCAGGCGTGCCATTGGCCCAGGAAAGCTCACTTCCCTCTGCAGCTGCAGGAAAGCAGGGCTGGTGCTAAGGAGGCTCGGGGCTAAAATGGGGGCTGAAAGTGAGAGCCAGCTGACAGAGGCCCTGGGACTGACCCCAGGGCCAGGGAAGACTGGGAGAGCAGGGGGCCTGTGCCTACCCGCCTCCACCTCCAGGTCACTGCTCCCGGTTCTCCCGGGGCCTGGGGTTATTTCAGTCCCTGTGGCCTTAAGGGTAGGGTGTGGCCGGACTCGGGGTTGGGGTGGGAGGGCTGAAACCTTGAGTCCCCCTCCCTTGGTATCATGAGTTGAGGATCCCTCCCCTTGGTGGCAAGAAAGTCTGGCGATAATTGTTGCCTGGACTGGATGGCGGGGACAGCAGTGCCCGTTGGGGTGGCCCACACTGTCAAGAGGTTGGGAGGTGGGTCCCTGGCAGCTTCAGACTCTTTGACAGCACTTGACACTGCCGGGCCAACGGATGGGCTCCTGGCCCTGGCCCTGGCCTCGGGTCTTGGCCCAGAAATAATCAATGCTGCTGTCAAGGCCAGGTTCTCCGGGTGACTTGATCAAACTGATAAGCCAGTAAGGCAACAGGAAGTCCTGGGAGGCTGAACTGGGCCGTGGGGAAGGCAACCCGAGGCAGAGCTCCTCTCCTGCCTGCGTCGCCTTTGCTCCTGGCTGAAGTTGAAACCTGATTTTCCCTGGGGCTGCCTGAGACAGGTCAGCCCCCAGACCTTGCCTTGGGCACCCTCCTGCCCACCTAGGGACCTATTCATGGAACTAGACAATACCTCTAAGTGAGGACCGGTCAAAGGAGGATGAGGGAGTCTTACAACCTGGAGCTCCTGGTAGTGTAGCCACGCGTTCCAGGAAACTCACTCAGTAGGACAATGCAGATAGTGGACTGCAGTTCACTACATGGGCGGGCCCAGGGCTGAGTCTCCTCTTAGCCAAGGACCCCGACCAGTTTCTTTGTGAAAACCTTATAACAGTAAAGAATCTGCCTGCAATGCGGGAGACCTGGGTTTGATCCCTGGGTTGGGAAGATCCCCTGGAGGAGGACATGGCAGCCCACTCCAGTATTCTCGCCTGGAGAACCCCATGGACAGAGGAGTCTGGTGGGCTACAGTCCATGGGGTCGCAAAGAGTCGGCCACGAATGAGCGACTAAGAACTTATATACCCTAAGTGTATGTGCCCAAACCCATCTCCCCAAATTCCCCGAAACTAGTCTGAACAAAGGAAAAGAAAGAATCAAAGTTAACCCATGATTCATATGCCTTAAGTCTAGGTAGTTAACAGTGGACAATTATCAATAGGCCTGTGGTCATACCCCAATAAGCATAATAGGATGTATGATTCTATTCAGTTACACAGATAATTAGGGTATTCTTTTAGGCAAGAGAGTGTAGGTACAAGCCCTGGGGTTCTTCCTTCCAGGGGCCTAGTTTTCCAGTTGGTATGTCATTTCCATAGATACTGGGCATATAGCTCGAAGTCCACAGTCTGGCCCAAGATGGAGTCCTGCTTTCAAGATGGAGCCTGTTCTGTCTGTTTCCTCCTTCAGTAGCAGATGCGAGGAAGCCCCCAGGATGAAGAAGTCCCAAGGATGGATGTGCGGATGCAGTGAGGTGCAGCTCCCTCCCTGCAGCACAAGTACTCCCTGGATGTGGGTCAGGGGGCACACTCGCGCCGCCCTGGCAGGCTTCCTGGGGCTGGTGCCGCCCTGGCAGGCTTCCTGGGGCTGGTGTACTGGGGCTCTTCCCTGTGTCATTTGGAAGCACGTGGACAACTGGGAACTATGTTGCTGTTCTTGGATCAACCGGAGCAAGGGAAGTACCAGCAGAGGCCTATTCAAGTTGGGGCTAAAGCAGCAGGGCTGTCTGGTGATGAGTGGAGGTGTAGAGACGTAGTTTGAAAGCAAGGTGGAGAGATGCGTCAAACGCAGCCTGCGGTTCAGAGCCAGCTCTCCTCCCCGGCCCTGTCTGACCGCTATGTGGGCCCGGGCGGCTGAGCTGGACAGGCATGGTCTGCCCTCCAGACTCACCACCAGCATGTCCCTGTGGCAACAATTCAATTAGCAGCCAAAAAGATGGAATTTTATTCAAATCAAACTGAGGACTATAACCTGGAAGACAGACTCTCAGACACTCAGAACTGTTCCACCAGTTGAAGGCACAATCATACATTTTCAAAACAAAGGATCCTACAGACATAAAAATGCCATACTGAGGGGCTTCCCTGGTGGTCTTGTGTTTAAGACTCCGCCTACCAATCCAGGGGTACACAGTTTCTATCCCTGGTCTAGGAAGATTCCACATGCCGCAGGTGAAAGGTTGTTGCTGAACCATGAAAGACACCGGGATTCTTGGCCTCCAGAGGAGAAGAATTCAATCTGGGGCCAGAGATGAGGCTTGATCACTCAGAGCTTTTGTGTAACAAAGTTTTATTAAAAGGTATAAAAGAGGTAGAGAAAGCTTCTGACATAGACATCAGAAGGAGGCAGAAAGAGTGCCCCCCTGCTAGTCTTTAGCTGGATGTTATATAGCTATTAGTAGTTTGCTAATTAAAGAAAAGATATGTCTGAAAACTCAGAAAATGGCACCAGGCCCCTCACCCACAACATGCATTTTGAGATAACATTGGTGTCAGGTGAGCCAACCCAGGCCATAAAGTCTGACAGGAATCTTGAAGAAAGGCAGATTTCCATACAAATATATAGTTTCATTAACATAGATTAGGAGAACAATATATGAGTATAGAACACCCATTTGTCAAGTGGGTTCTAAGCCTTGAGGCAGAACTGACTTGAAGACAGAGTCTAGGGTAAATACATAGTACATTAACATAGCTTAAGAAAAATGCATGGGTCAGCTCAAGATTTGAGAAAAGTTTACTTCAGGTGGAACCAGGTGTCATGGCAACAGAATTTTAAGAGAAACCTCTTTTTAAATTTGTATTGGGAAGGGTAAAAAAAATGTAACAGTTTTCTTCTGCCACTTGAGAGAGAAAAAATGTCTGACACTTGCAGCCTATTTTCTCCATTTGGAAACCACTGGCCTTCCTGCCTGTTACCCTCTCACAGGGAACTAATCCCTTGTGCCACAGCTGCTAGGGAGTAATGTCCAGTCACCACAACTAGAAAGTGCCCCTGCAGCAACAAAGACCCAGAGCAGTCAAAAATAAGTAATAAAGTTTTTTTAATGACATAATTTGCATACCAAGGAAGCTAAGCACTTATAAATTGAGAAGCAAGTAGCCATGACACCCTGCAGACCTGGTCGCTGGGGGCTACTTCTGCTCTCGGCAGTTTCTGACAGGACCAATTGCAGCTCCCTTCCCTGCAATTGGCGCAGAGAAGGCCACATGATGCCCCTGGGCCAGAAGTTCCTGGCAAGAGGTGGTAAGCTGCTGAGAAAGTATGTCAACCCTCCTGGCAGACACTGTACCTTCAGCTCCAACAGCTAAACTAGCTCCACCTCCACGCCCCACCTCTTTCTGTCCCTAATCATGGCCCACCCCTTTATGTCCCGCCCCCCTCCCCCTTTATGCCTCTCCAGGCCCCACTGAGAAGTGAAAGGTAAAGGAGGAAAAGAAAGATATACCCATTTGAATGCAGAGTTCCAAAGAATAGCAAGGAGAGAGAGGAAACTTATCCTCAGCGATCAATGCAAAGAAATAGAGGAAAACAATAGAATGGGAAAGACTAGATATCTCCAAGAAAATTAGAGGAACATTTCATGCAAAGATGGGCACAATAAAGGGCAGAAATGGTGTGGACCTAACAGAAGCAGAAGATGTTAAGAAGAGGTGGCAAAGAATACACAGAAGACCTATACAAAAAAGATCTTAATGATCCAGATAATCATGACAGTGTTTATGTCCAGTGACTCACCTGGAGCCAGGGTAGATATGAATGGAATCGTAGAACAGTTTCTCTTTTGTATCTTGCTTCTCTCAAGGCATTTTTTTTTTTTTAACTTAAAAACTAAATGTAACTAGAAATTTCTCAGCCATGGACGCGCCTCTGGCGCTGGGAATATTGCGCCCCGGGTCTCCAGGGCCTGGGAAGCCTTGGAAGACCGCGAGGCTTCTTGCAGCCTCAGGGGCCGCCCCAGCACTTCGCGCCGCGCAAAGACCCTCGGAGTTCTGACCAGGGGCTCTGCCCAGGGAGCCTCTCCTCCACCGGACTTTCGATCCACTGTCCTCAGAAGCAGCCTCCCGCCACCCCCACAGGGCCTGGAGGGGACCGCTCCGAGTCAGTTCGGCCAGACGCACACCCGCAGGGGTCCTCACCCCGTAGGGGTCCTCACCCCGTAGGGGTCCTCTCCCAGCAGGCCTCGGCATCTAGTCTGTAAAGAGGTAGGGTCTCCCAAACCTGGAGACCTGTCCCTTCCAGCCGCACTGTGATCCGGGACCCCTGCCGCACGTGTGCGCGCTCGGAAAGCCCAGCCTTAGTCCCGGCGCGGGCCCCAGAGGCACAGGTCACTAACCCCGAAACCCGGTGACTCCCAGCAACTAGGGTCACCAGCCCGACCCCAGGCCGAATTCGGCTTTGAGCTTGTCAAGGACCCAGCAGGGGTGTCAGGGGTGAGGAGGGGACTCTCAAACGAAATCTATCCTTCCCGAGTCGATAAAGTCCTCCCGCAGAGAGCCGAGTTGAGGGCCGCGGGAGGACTAAGACCGCCTCCGCACCCCCAACCAGGGTTCCGGGTCTTCGCTGCCCTCCCACCCCCCACCTCTGCCACGCACATACCTCTTGGGCACGGCTTTTTTCCTCTTCTTCACGGCGTACTGGCCCCCGGTGGACAGCATGGGGCCCGCAGGCGGCCTCACAAAGGGGCTCGGGGCGGGGATGCCGCCCAGCGCCTGGAAGCTAGTCCGCTCCCCGGAGCCTGTCTGCTCCGGCTGGTCACTCCTGGGGGTCGCCAGCGCGGAGGTCTGGGCGCGCCCCTTCAGCCTGTGACCGCGCAGGACACGAGCGCCGAACGCGCGTGCACCTTGGAAGCATCTGCACTCGCCAGTCCCAGGGCGGGAGAGCGCATTGCTGCGGGCGACTGGAAGGATCTCCAGGAGTCCCTCCTTGGTGCTGGAGACCAAGGCGCGTCCGCCGGGCTTGCAAGGGTTGGCCTCTGGCGAGCGATGAAGAAGCAGGCGCAGAAGTGGCGGGTTCCCCCGGGGACTCTCTGTCCAGGCTTCCTCACACGAAGGTGCGCGCCACAGTTGCAGGTAGCAACTCACTCACTTGGACACCGGGCTAATTTGGAAACCGCGCGTCTATGGACGAAGGCATCCCCGGAAGGAGTCGGGAGAAGTCCTTGTCCCCGCGCGCGGCCCCTCCCCAGACCCCAGACTGACTCCTTTTTCGCGCAGCGTCGCGTCCAGAAACTGCGCTCTACGGGGCAGCAGGTCGCCAAGGCGCAAACGCGGGACAGGAGCCCATGGAACGCGGTGAGGTGCGGGCGATGGAGCGGGGCGGAGGGGAGCGCTGACAGGACCCGCCCGGCCCTGCCCACCGACGCGCCCCGCAGCCCTCAGTCCAGCAGCCTGGAGAATCGAACCCAGGAAGCAGACGCGCAGCTCCGGGAAGCGAAGGCCCGGTGGGGGCGTAAGTCTGTGCCCAGGAGCCTTTGTACTTAATTCTGCTTGACGCATCTATGTGTGTGAGGCTCTTTGGGTGTTTTTCAGAGCGAGGTATTGTATAAATACTGGAAATGCCTCGGGATCGTCCACACCCACCGGTGACGGGTGAGAGGCGATTACCCCAGCGTGTGTGTGTGTGTGTGTGTGTGTGTGCTCGCGCCTGCTGTCTGGAACCAGGGGTAGACTGTAGTGACTATGTATCGTTTTCTGTTTACTCTGTAAACAGAAAAAAAATAAAAACCAATAAGATAATTCCAGGTATTTGTATCTTGTTCTCAGTCTCAAGGAGGAAGAATTCAAGGTTTCACCAGCAGCTGTGATGGTTGGTGTAAGTGTGATGTAGATGCACTATCAGATTAAGCACATGTTGCTGTTCAGTTTCCCAAGTCTTTTTCTTTTTTATCATAAATAACCTGTGTAGTTTTTACAGTGATTTCTTTTTTTTTTTTTTTTTTTTGCTGTGGACCATTTTTAAAGTTTTTATTGAATTTGTTGCTACATTGTTTCTGTTTTGTTCTGGTTTTTGGTCCGGAAGCATGTGGGATCTTAGTTGCCGTGACCAGGGATCGAACTTGACTCTCTGCACTGGAAGGTGAAGTCTTAACCACTGAACCTCTAGGGAAGTCCCTACAGTGATATTTTGCATTGAAATGCTATGATTTATTTGTTTGTTCTGTTGATATGATTAATTGCTTAAGTTGATTTTTGAACACTGAATCAATTTGCTTCTGGGGAATAATCCATTTAATTGCCATGCACTATCCTTTACTGTTCTATGTTGTTAAATTTAATTTTTTGGTATTTTGTTTAGGAATTACAGACTTGACCTTCAATTTTTATTTCCCTTTCCATTAATATCTTTGTAAATTTTTATATCAATGTTATGCCAGTCTTATATGCTGAGTTGGGATTGTTCCCATTTTTCTCTTTCTCTGGAAGAATTAACGTGTTTTATTTCTACAATCCAGCCTGGATATCTCTGTAAGAAGCTAACCCAGGTGGGAGGGAGGCAGAACCTACCTGTAATAGAACTGAGGAGTACAGTGAAAGTCATCTGAAGGAAACAAAGTCAGAATGTGTAGGACTTTTACTACCTGGCTCCTTTCCACACAAAAAGGACAGTGTCCAGTCTGGAGGCCTTGGGGAAACTTCTTGACTCTGTGTCCATGCATGGGTGACTTCTCTCCTACACCAACCAGCACCAACCATCAGAACCGCGTGAACTCTGTTATTTGCCCATTCTGGCTTCTTTGTTGCAACTGGGGGACCCAAATAATCAAGGGACCCAAATCTGGATTCCTGCTGCTTCCCTCTCAAAGTGCTCACTATTTCAGGGGCTGGAAGTTGCACCGAGCGTGGCTGATCATGTTCAGAAAGTAAAGGAGGGAATACTCCCCAAGGCATTATGGGGCCCAGCACAACCCTGATACCCAGCAGACAAGGACACAGCAAGAAAAGAAAATTGCAGGCAGTATCTCTCATGAACATGGAACAAAAATCTCAACAAAATATTAGCAAATTCATACATGAAAAGAATGACATATAACCACTTTCTTGTTGTGTGACCTTTGTAATTTACTTAACTGCTCTGAACGCTGTTAAGTCTCTCAGTCATGGCCAACTCCTTGCAACCCCATGGACTATAGCCCTCCAGGCTTCTCTGTCTTTGGTATTTTCTAGGCTGGAATACTGGAACAGGTTGCTGTTTCCTTCTCCAGGGCATCTTCCTGACCCAGGGATCAAACCCACATCTTCTGTGTCTGCTGCATTGGATTGTTTACCACTGAGCAACCTGGGAAGTCCACTTATATAAAAAAAAACCTTCCTGAGGACAGTGCTTGGAGACCTGTTACAGTCCTTACTTTCCTCAGTAGTAGGTACAGGGTTTGGGCCTGTACAGAACTCTGCATCCCACTTGGAATGGCCACTGGATGAAAGTAGGCATGGCACCCAAGGAGAAATCAGAAAGTCTTCTTAAGTGAAAAATGCAAAGAAATAGAGGAAAACGTTAGAATGGGAAAGCCTAGAGATATCTTCAAGAAAATTAGAGATACTAAGGGAACATTTCATGCAAAGATGGGTATAATAAAGAATAGAAATTATATGGACTTAATAGAAACAGAAGACAGTAAGAAGAGGTGGCAAGAATACACAGAAGAACCGTAGGTCCTAATGACCCAGATAACTATGATGGTGTGATCGCCCACCTACAGCCAGACAGCCTGGAGTGTGATGTCAAGCGGGTCTTAGGAAACATTACTACAGACAAACCCAGCGGAGGTGATGGAATTCCAGTTGAGCTATTTCAAATCCTAAAATATGATGATGTGTAAGTGCTGTACTCAATATGGCAGCAAATTTGGAAAACTCAGCAGTGGCCACAGGACTGGAAAAGGTCCGTTTTCTTTCCAGTCCCTAAGAAAGGGTTAGTTGATCTCTGGTTCCTCTGCCTTTTCTAAATCCAGCTTGAACATCTGCATAAATGCACTCATTTCACATGCTAACAAAGTAATGCTTGAAATCCTCCAAGCTAGGCTTTAACAGAAGTGAACTGAGGACTTCCAGATGTACAAGCTGGATTTAGAAAAGGCAGAGAACCCAGAGATCAAATTGCCAACATCCGTTGGATTATCAAAAAAGCAAGAGAGTTCCAGAAAAACATCTCCTGCTTCATTGACTATGCCAAAGCTGTTATGTGGATCACAACAAACTGTGGAAAATTCTGAAAAAGATGGGAATACCAGACCACCTGACCTGCCTCCTGTATTCATGTCAAGAAGCAACAGTGAGAACTGGCACTGAACAATGCCAGACTGCTTCCAAATTATGTCAAGGCTGTATATTTTCACCTTGCTTATGTAACTTATGGACTTCCCTTGTGGCTCAGATGGTAATGGGTCTACCTACAATGCAGGAGACCCAGGTTCAAACCCTGGGTCGGGAAGATCTCCTGGAGAAGGAAATGGCAATCCACTCCAGTATTCTTGCCAGGAAAATCCCATGGACGGAGGAGCCTGGTAGGCTACAGCCCACGGGGTTGCAAAGAGTCGGACACAACCGAATGACTTTACTGTTTAACTTATATGCAGAGTACATCATGCTAAATGCCAGGCTGGATGAAGCACAAACTGGAATCAAGACTGCCAGGAGAAATATCAATAACCTCAGTCATGCAGATGACATCATCCTTATTACACAAAGTGCAGAGGAACTAAAGAGCCTCTTGTTGAAGGTGAAAGAGGAGAGTGAAAAACCTGGCCTAAAACTCAACATTCAAAAAACTAAGATGATGGCATCCGGTCCCATCACTTCACAGCAAATAGATGGGGAAACAATGACTTACTTTATTTTCTTGGGGTCCAAAATCACTGTGGTTGGTGACTGCAGTCACGAAATTTAAAGACACTAGTTCCTTGGAAGAAAACCTATGACAAACCTAGACAACATATTAAAAAGAGACATCACTTTGCATTTTGTACTGAACTTTGAAAGATTTTCATTTTTCCTGAGTTCTCAGAAAAGTGCCAGGGGCACAGATATTCAACAGTTGCCCAGTATCCCATTCCCATGGACTTTCAGTGGTAAATTGACACTCACAATTTGGGAGTTTTCCACGAAAAAAAGAAAAAGATTCCAGAAAATCAGACTATAAGAGTCTTCACTATTCTACTTACTGGGCTTTCTTAATAAAAGTGAATCCCTCTTGAGACTGCTCTAAAAAGCCATTAACTATTACATAAGAAGGTATATTTTCAGTTGTCATGGATGGATGTGAGAGTTGGCCCATAAAGAAGGCTGAGCACCAAAGACCTGATGCTTTTAAACTCTGGTGTTGGAGAAGACTCTTAACAGTCCCTTGGACTGCAAGGAGATCCAATCAGTCCATCCTAAAGGAAATCAACTCTGAATATTCTTTGGAAGGCCTGCTGCTGAAGCTGAAGCTCCAATACTTTGGCCACATGATATGAAGATCAGACTCATTTGAAAAGCCCTTGATGCTGGGAAAGATTGAAGGAAAGGAGGAGAAGGGTACAACAGAGGACAAGATGGTTGGATGGCATCACCAACTCAATGGACATGAGTTTGAGCAAACTCAGGGAGATGGTAAAGGACAGGGAAGCCTGGCGTGCTGCAGTTCATGGGGTTTTTAAGAGTCAGACATGACTGAGCGGCTGAACAACAACAATGCCTGTAATGGATATAGTTTTTTTTTTCATAAGATAAAAGAGTTCTATCCATCAAAAGATGATTTCTAGTGATAGTAGCATAGCATTATGAATATATTCAATACCACTGAACTGTATACTATAAAATGAGCAAGGTGGGAAATTTTGTATAAGGTATGTTTTACCAAAAGAAAAAAAAATAGAAAATACTTAGAGAAGAAGGAAAAAGAGAACACCAAAACTTTGCAAAACAGCAAAGTGCTCAGAGAGAAATTTATAAGGGTAAATATGAATATTTTTTTAGAAAAAAGAAGGGTCCCAATCCAGTAAATAACTTTACTCCATAAAGGTGTAGAAAAAGAAAAGAAACTTAACCCTAGCAAGTAGAAGGATTGAGCTCTTGAGACATGCAACAGTTTGAATGGATCCAGAGAATAATGTTATGTGATAAAAGCAAATCCCCTAAGATCATATGTGGCAAAATTATATGATTATATATAGGTAATGTTCTTGAAAAAACTAAATCGTAGTGAATAAGAGGTAGCATGAAGGAAAACTCTGTGTGGATGGAACAGTTTTGTTTTTTTTGGTTACACTTTGGCTTGTGGGATATTAGTTTCCTGACCAGGTAGAGAGTCAGGTGGTGAAAGGCCAAGTCTTAACACCTGGACCCCCAGCTTTGCATCTTGATGGAGATGATGGTTACACGTGAGAAAATGACATGACTATACATACACATTACATCAATATAAAAATTTTATAATTATAAAAGATGCATCATTGGGAAGGGTTAATGGGACTTCTCTGGACTATTTCTACAACTTCCTGTGAATGCATTTAAAAGGTTTACATTTTAAAATGTATATTTTTCATGTGTTTGAAACTGCACAAATTATATCAGTTTTATACTGCAAAGTCAAATAAAAATTAGGAACAAGATAAAGCAATACATTCACTTTATATGGAAATTTCAGAAACCTGAAATTCAGCTCTGAACAGTCACGGCTCCAGCCTCAAGGATGATACATGGTGTATAGAGTGTAACACTGAATATTGACATAAGTTTTGTCAGCTGAGAGAATTAAGCGTATGATTATCTTCCTGGCATTGTTCTAGAATCTTGAGGGATAATTACCAAGCTTAGTCCAATTCAGAAAGAATCTATTACCTCAGAAGGTAATAGCACACTTGAAAATGAAGAATCTAATAACTAACAGGAGACACATGGTATCAGAGAGGGCAATTTAGGCTTCCCTGATGATGCCGCACTGAGTCCGTGTTCAATTCAGTTCAGTCCTTCAGTCGTGTTGGACACTTTGAGACCCCATGGACTACAGCACGCCAGGCCTCCCTGTCCATCACCAGTTCCTGGAGTTTACTCAGACTCATGTCTATCAAGTTGGTGATGCCGTCCATCCTCTGTCATCTCCTTGTCCTCCCACCTTCAATCTTGCCCAGCATCAGAGTCTTTTCAAATGAGTAAGTTCTTTGCATCAGGTAGCCAAAGCATCGGAGTTTCACCTTCAGCATCAGTCCTTCCAATGAACACCTAGGACTGATTTCCTTTAGGATGGACTGGTTGGATCTCCTTGCAATCCAAGGGACTCTCAAGAGTCTTTTCCAACACAGCTCAAAAGCATCAATTCTTTGGCCCTCAGCTTTCTTTACAGTCCAACTCTCACACCCATACATGACTACTGGAAAAACCATAGCCTTGACTATATGGACCTTTGTTGGCAAAGTAATGTCTCTGCTTTTTAATATGCTGTCTAGGTTGGTCATAACTTTTCTTCCAAACAGTAAGTGTCTTTTAATTTCATGGCTGTAGGCACCATCTGCAGTGAGCCCCCCAAAATAAAGTCAGCCACTGTTTCCCCATATATTTGCCACGAAATGATGAGACCAGATGCCATGATCTTTGCTTTCTGAATGCTGAGATTTAAGCTCAACTTTTTCACTCTACTCTTTTACTTTCATCAAGAGGCCCTTTAGTTCTTCACTTTCTGCCATAAGGGTGGTGTCATCTGCATATCTGAGGTTTTTGATATTTCTCCTGGCAATCTTGATGCTAGCTTGTGCTTCATCCAGCCTGGCATTTCTCATGATGTACTCTGCATATGAGTTAAATAAGCGGGGTGACAATATACAGCCTTGACATATACTCCTTTCCTGATTTGGAATCAGTCTGTTTTTTCAGGTCTTGTTCTAACTGTTGCTTCTTGATCTCCATACAGATTTTTCAGGAGGCAGGTCAGGTGGTCTTGTATTCCCTTCTCTTGAAGAATTTTCCACAGTTTGTTGTGATCCACACAGTCAAAGGCTTTAGCATACTCAATGAAGTAGAAGGAGATGTTTTTCTGGAACTCTCTTGCTTTTTCGATGATCCAACGGATGTTGGCAATTTGATCTCTGGTTCCTCTATCTTTTCTAAATCCAGCTTGAACATCTGGAAGTTCTTGGTTCACATAATATTGAACCCTGGCTTGGATAATTTTGAGTGTTACTTTGCTAGTGTGTGAGATGCGTGCAATTATGGGGTTGTTTGAACATTTTTTGGCATTGCCTTTCATAGGGATTGGAAAGAAAACTGACCTTTTCCAGTCCTGTAGCCACTGCTGAGTTTTTGAAATTTGCTGGCATATTTGGTGTAGCACTTTCACAGCATCATCTTTTAGGATTTGAAATAGCTCAACTAGAATTCCATCACCTCCCCTAGCTTTGTTCATAGTGATGCTTCCAAAGGCCTACTTGACTTCTCATTCCAGGATGTCTGGTTCTAGGTGAGTGAGCATAGCATCGTGATTATCTGGGTCATGAAGATCTTTTTTTGTAGAGTTCTTCTGTGTATCCTGCCACCTCTTCTTAATATCTTCTGCTTCTGTTAATCATCTTTTAGGATTTGAAATAGCTCAACTAGAATTCCATCACCTCCCCTAGCTTTGTTCATAGTGATGCTTCCAAAGGCCTACTTGACTTCTCATTCCAGGATGTCTGGTTCTAGGTGAGTGAGCATAGCATCGTGATTATCTGGGTCATGAAGATCTTTTTTTGTAGAGTTCTTCTGTGTATCCTGCCACCTCTTCTTAATATCTTCTGCTTCTGTTAGGTCTATACCATTTCTGCCCTTTATTGGGCCCATCTTTGCATGAAATGTTCCTTTGGGATCTCTAATTTTCTTGGAAGAGATATCTAGTCTTTCCCATTCTATTGTTTTTCCCTATTTCTTTGTATTGATCACTGAGGAAGGCTTTCTTATCTCTCCTTGCTATTCTTTGGAACTCTCCATTCAAATGGTATATCTTTCCTTTTCTCCTTTGCCTTTTGCCTCTCTTCTTTTCAGAGCTGTTTGTAAGGCTTCCTCAGATGACCAATTTGCCTTTTTGCATTTCTTTTTCTTGGGGATGGTCTTGATCACTGCCTCCTGTACATTGTCACAAACCTCCTTCCATAGTTCTTGAGCCACTCTATCAGATCTAATCCCTTGAATCTATTTGTCACCTCCACTCTATAGTTGTAAGGGGCTTGATTTAGGTCATACCTGAGTGGTCAGGTGGTTTTCCCTACTTTCTTCAATTTAAGTCTGAGTAAAACTCTACACATGAACATCACCAGATGGTCAACACCGTAATGATTCCAGTGAGTCAACTCTTTGCATGAGGTGGCCAAAGTACCAGAGTATCAGCTTTAGCATCATCCTTTCCAAAGAACACCCAGGACATCCCAAGACTGGGATCTGGCCATCTGATGCGAAGAACTGACATTTGAGAAGACCCTGAGGTTGGGAAAGATTGAGGGCAGGAGGAGAAGGGGATGACAGAGGATGAGATGGTTGGATGGTATCACCGACTCAATGGACATGAGTTTAAATAAACTCTTGGAGTTGGTGATGGACAGGGAGGCCTGGTGTGCTGCAGTCCACGGGTCGCAAAAAGTTGGACACGACGGAGTGACTGAACTGAACTGACGGATTGGGAATATAAGTTTAGATTTGGAAAGAGGAGAATAGAATCAGTAGGAGAGATTCTAGAGAAGTCTGAGTATCTCCTTGCAGCCCTGAGATCTTACTCAGTAAGATTTACTGAGTGTCTGTACACAAGCGGTAAAGGTGAAACCTATTGTTTGTCCAATCACGGGTCACCTCTACTGTAATGTGTCGGGGAAGGAGTATTGAGACCGACGGGCAGTAACGAAAAGTCGCGCCGTGTACGTTCAATTGGACGGACGTGACCCGGTGACTCTCGTAGAAACCATTCCTACGACCACACTACCCCCAGAGTCCCGACGTTCCTCTATGAGTCTGAAGAGATCTTAGAGAGGATGAGTAAGACAAGAGGATAAAGGTTTAGATTTGAGTACGAGGGTAGAGAATGTAGGGCGCAAAGTCAAAGAAGAAACATAACCAAAATATTTTTTAAGAATACCATACTAATGTAACACCAAAATGATGTAGTTGAAAATTTTAAAGAAATCAAATAAAAGTAAAAGATAAGATAATCATTAAGGGGAAAATGACTTAAGAAGAAAAGAGAATTTTAAAGAAGGAACCGAAGAAACCAGTAAAGATAAAGAGCAAGAAAATTAAAAACAAGTAAAAGGTTTTTTTAGAGAACATATATTAATTCTCTTAGTACATACAAACTAATATCTAGTTTTATATAGTACATGACTAACCCATTCGAAAAAATGGGAAAAAGAAGATAATAAAAAAGAAACAGGAAATATGAAATTCTCACACACAATTGGGGATAGGATAAAAATAAGGAACAGAGAAAACTTGGTGTCATTTTCTCTTCAACTTTCATGCATTTGGTTTTTAGAGTTTTTGTTTAAGTATATATCCAATGACTTTTCCTACCAATTAATGTTTCAAGTCATTTCCTTCATTCTTCCATTTATCTACTTCTGCAAAGTATATCACTCTTTTTTCTTTCTGCTACTAATTACAGTATTTCTGCTGTTTCCATGATCTTCTCCACCATCATCTATTTTCAGAAGAGTATTTGTTGTCCTTTTGTTTCTCTTTCCCTTGTCCTTTGGTTTATACTTAATGCTATTATCTTTTAACCTAAATAAAATGTGCATATCCTAATACATCTGTATACCAGAATTTGTAGTCATGTTTGTGGCAGAAGCCTGGTGTGCTGCAGTCCATGGTGTCTCAAAGAGTCAGACACAACTGAGCAAATGAGCTGCACTGAGTTCCCACAGTGCCGCCAGTCCACCCCTACACTGCTCCCCTGTGTGTCCCTCCTCTTTATGTCCCTCCACGGCCCAGCCCTCCAACCCTCCCCTTTATATACCTGCCATGGCCCCACCTCTCCCCTTTGTTCCCCTCCTTGTATGTCTCTCCTTGTGGCCCCGCCCTTTTCTGTCCCTTCCATGGTCAGACTCCTCCCCTTTATTCCCCTCCCTTTTCTGTCCCTCCTCATGGTCCCTTCTCTTTATACCCTCCCACGGCCCCACCCCTCCACAGTTCAGTTCATTCTTTGCGACACCATGGACTGCAGCACTGGAGAAGGGAATGGCAAACCATTCAGTATTCTTGCCTTGAGAACCCCATGAACAGTATCAAAAGGCAAAAAGATAAGACACTGAAAGATGAACTCCCCAGGTCAGTAGGTGCCCAATATGCTACTGGAGAAGTGTGGAAAAATAACTCCAAATAAAAAAAAAGAAGAGATGGAGCCAAAGCAAAAACAACACCCAGTTGTGGGTGTGACTGGTGATGGAAATAAAGTCCAGTGCTGTGAAGAGCAATGTTGCATAGAAACCTGGAATGTTAGGTCCATGAATCAAGGTAAACTGTAAGTGGTCAAACAGGAGACGGCAAGAGTGAACATTAACATTTTAGGAATCAGTGAACTAAAATGGACTGGGAATGGGTGCATTTAATTCAGATGACCTTTATATCTACTACCATGGGCAAGAATCCCTTAGAAGAAATGCAATAGCCCTCATAGTCAACAAAGTCTGAAATGCAGTACTTGGATGCAATCTCAAAAATGACAGAGATCTCTGTTCATTTCCAAAGCAAGCCATTCAGTGTCACAGTAATCCAAGTCTATGCACCAATTACTAAAGCTGAAGAAGCTGAACGATTCTATGATGACATACAAGACCTTCTAGAACTAACACCAAAAAAAGATGTCCTTTTCATCATAGGGGACTGGAATGCAAAAGTAGGAAGTCAGTAACAGGCCTACCTGGAGTGACAGTCAAGTTTGGGCTTTGAGTACAAAATGAAGCAGGGCAAAGTCTAACAGAGTTTTGCCAAGAGAATACACTGAACATAGCAAACACCCTCTTCCCACAACACAAGAGACAGCTCTGCTGCTGCTGCTGCTGCTAAGTCACTTCAGTCGTGTCCGACTCTGTGTGACTCCATAGACGGCAGCCCACCAGGCTCCCCCGTCCCTGGGATTCTCCAGGCAAGAACACTGGAGTGGGTTGCCATTTCCTTCTCCAAAGAGACAGCTCTACACATGGACATCACCAGATGGTCAATACCGAAATCAGACTGATTATACTCTTTGCAGCTAAAGATGGAGAAGCTCTATACAGTCAGCAAAAACAAGACCTGGAGCTGACTGTGGCTCCGGCTCAGATCATGAACTCCTTGTTGCAAAATTCAGGCTTAAGTTGAAGAAAGTAGGGAAAACCACTAGACCATTCAGGTATGCCCTAAATCAAGTCCCTCATGATTACACAGTGGAAGTGACAAATAGATTGAAGGGATTAGATCTGATAGAGTTCCTGAAGAACTCTGGAGGTTCGTAACATTGTACAGGAGGCAGTGATCAAAACCATCCCCAAGAAAAAGAAATGCAAAAAGGCAAAATGGTTGAGGAGGACTTACAAATAGTTGAGGAAAGAAGAGAAGTTAAAGGCAAAGGGGAAAAGGAAAGATATACCCATCTGCATGCAGAGTTCCAAAGGATAGCAAAGAGAGATAAGAAAGCCTTCCTAAGTGATCAGCGCAAAGAAATAGAGGAAAACAACAGAATGGGAAATTCAAGAAAATTAAGATACTCAAGAAAATTATAGATACCAAGGGCACATTTCATGTAAACATGGGCACAATCAAGAGCAGAAATGGTATGGACCTAAAAAAGCAGAAGATATTAAGAAGAGGTGGCAAGAATACACAGAAGAACTGTACAAAAAAGATCTTCATGACCCAGATAATCATGATGGAGTGATCACTCACCTAGAGCCAGACATCCTGGAATGTGAAGTCAAGTGGGCCTTAGGAAGCATCACTACAAACAAAGCTAGAGGAGGTGATGGAATTCCAGCCGAGCTATTTCAAATCCTAAAAGATGATGCTGTGAAAGTGCTATACAAAATACGCCAGCAAATTTGGAAAACTCAGCAGTGGCCATAGGACTGGAAAAGGTCAGTTTTCTTCCCAATCCCAAAGAAAGGCAATGCCAAAAAATGTTCAAACTACTGCACATTTGCACTCATCTCACACACTAGCAAAGTAATGCTCAAAATTCTCCAAGCTAGGCTTTAGCAGTACATGAACTGAGAGCTTCCAGATGTTCAAGCTGGATTTAGAAAAGGCAGAGGAACCAGAGATCAAATTGCCAACATCCATTGGTTCATTGAAAAAGCAAGGGAATTCCAGAAAAACATCTCCTTCTGCTTCATTGCCTATGCCAAAGCCTTTGACTGTGTGGACCACAACAAACTGTGGAAAATTCTGAAAGAGATGGGAATACGAGACCACCTGACCTACCTCCTGAGAAATCTGTATGCAAATCAAGAAGCAACAGTTAGAACCAGACATGGAAAAACAGACTGGTTGGGTTCAATCCCTGGGTCAGGAAGATCCCCTGGGGAAGGAAATGGCAACCCATTCCAGTATTCTTGCCTGGACAACCCCATGAATGGAGGAGCCTGGTGCGCTACAGTCTACAGGGTCGCAAAGAGTCGGACACGACTGAGCGACTTCACTTTCACTTTTCCAAACTGCGAAAGGCGTATGTCAAGGCTGTATATTGTCACCCTGCTTATTTAACTTATATCCAGAGTACATCATGTGAAATGACAGGCTGGTTTGAAGCACAAGCTGGAATCAAGATTGCTGGGAGAAATATCAATAAACTCAGATATGCTGATGATACCACCCTTATGTCAGAAAGCAAATAGGAACTAAAGAACTTCTTGATGAAAGTGAAAGAGGAGAGTGAAAAAGCTGGCTTAAAGCTCAACATTCAGAACTAAGGTCATGGCATCCAGTCGCATCACTTCATGGCAAATAGATGGGGAAACCATTGAAACAGTGAGAGACTTTATTTTCTTGGGCTCCAAAATCACTACAGATGGTGACTGCAGCCATGAAATTAAAAGACACTTGTTCCTTGGAAGAAAAGCTATGACCAACCTAGTCAGCATATTAAAAAGCAGAGACATTACTTTGCCAAGAAAGGTCTGTGTAGTCAAAGCTATTGTTTTTCCTGTAGTCATGTATGGATGTGAGAGTTGTACCATAAAGAAATCTGAGAGCCAAAGAATTGATGCTTTTGAACTGTAGTGTTGGAGAAGACTTTTGAGAGTCCCTTGTACTGAAAGAAGATCAAACCAATCAATTCTAAAGGAAATCAGTCCTGAATATCCATTGGAAGGATTGATGCTGAAACTCCAATACTTTGGCTACCTGATGGGAAGAACTTGACCCATTAGGAAAGTCCCTCTGCTGGGAAAGATAGAAACCAGGAGGAGTAGGAGACGACAGAGGATGAGATGGTTGGATGGCATCACCGACTTGGTGGACATGAGTTTGAGCAAGCTCCAGGAGTTTGGTGATGGATGGGAAGCCTGGTGTGCTGCAGTCCATGGGGTCGCCAAGAGTCAGACATGACTGAGCAATTGAACTGAACTGAACTGACAGCCTTCCCCTTTATGTCTCTCCAATGGACCCACCCCTCCAACCCCTCCCTTTTCGTCCCTCCTCATGTCTCTGCTCTGTCACACCCTCTCCTCCCCACCTAAGCTTCAATCCTGGCTTGGCGGGGTGCCATATCTACAGCCTTTATGAAGACAGGCTGTGTGGACTTAACTCCTTTTTCCAGTTTTGCAAGAATACAGCTTTTATTTCATGCTTAACCACCAAGCAGATTTGTTACAGTGCTTTTTATTTAATGCAGTTACAAGCGACCAATTAGTTTATGATTTCCAAAGTTTGTGTCCTTAAAAAAAGCATAATAGAAAAAGGATGGATAAGCTTAATGCTTAATTTGAATTTGCCTGGGAGTGATTCTTAATATTTTTAACTTGATTTTTTTCAAATTGGTGGCTACAAAAGCATAAAGGTCATAAAATTCCCTGGCTTCACCAACAGCTGGAAGCAGACCCTGTCTGCACAGACAGATTAAGAATGACCTTCACCGCACATCAGACACATCCATCATAACCTCCATTCTACAGACAGAACAGGAGGCGCAGGTGCTTGGGTACGGCCGTCTCCAGGGGCAGAGCTGTGACCTGCCCTGAGCGCCCTGCTCCCCTGCCCCAAATCCCAGAGATCCAGCAAAGTGTGGTCCTGTCGGGAGAACCCCACTGAATGCAAAAGTCTGATTCTCAGTTCTTATTACAGTTATAATGTCAGCACTTGTCAGCTTGAGACAGATTTTCCATTTAGAACTATTAGCTTAACTGCATACGCAAACATCACAGCTCACCTGTTGGAGAGGGCTCTAAATGTGACCATGCTCTTTGGTAGGTGGGACAGACTGTCAGGCCACCCAACCACATCAGGTTTCATTTGCTCCAGTGATGAGAAGATTTAATGCCGGGCAATGTTTTCAAAGGATGGTGGACAAAGCTTTGTGTTTTTAAATGTAGTGGCAGCATGTGGAACCCACAATGCTCCAGTCCTTTTTGGTAGTCAATTTGTTTTTTCTAGGTGAGGGGTCTCCACAGCTTGGACAGCTAGCACAGCACATGCTTTGTGACTGAGAAATGACTCCTAAGTTATAGTTACCAAGAGTCCCTGGGTCCAGAAAGCTAACACTACGCCTAGTAATGCAGAAGGCTGGGGGTACTAAAAATGGTCCTTGGAAAGAGGTTTCAATTGTTCCCTCACAAAGCAAATCAAGCTTCCTAATTAGCTACAGCACGGAAAGCTCAGCTCCTACGGCCCTGCAAGCTCTGCCTCTGTTCCCCTGGTCAAACTTCGTCTCTGCTGCAGAAACAGCTCCGCTGCTTTCTCTTCCTTATTCATGTTCGAAGAACTCGTGGCAGGCAGTGGTAACCATGGCAACGAAAGCCATAAATTCCTGGAAGTCACATTCGCCGTCCCCATCACTGTCCAGTGTCTCCATGACTTTGTCCACAACCTCCTGCTCTTTGATTTCCTGAGAGAGATAAGACAGGTTGTCCAGCTTGCTTCTAAATGAACGTTAGGGCCACAAAGACATGATCAGAAGCTGGCTGGCTTTAATAATTTTGTATTAGAAGCAACCTAATGGCTTCCCTGGTGGCTCGGTGGTAAAGAATCCACCTGCAAATGCTGGAGACATGAGTTCGATCCCTGATCTAGGAGGATCCCACGTGCCTCAGAGCAGCTAAGCCCCTGCACCACAACTACAGAGCCTGTGCTCCAGAGCCCGGGAACCACAGTGCCCACATGCTGAGCCCACGTGCCCAAGAGCTTGTGCTCCACAACGGGAGAAGCCACAGCAATGAGAAGCCCCTGCTTGCGGCAAGTACAGAGTAGCCCTGTGAAGCAAAGAAGACACAGCACAGCCAAAAAAAAAAACTTCCAGAGTAATAATAATAATAATTAATTTAGAAACAACCTAAGACATGAAATGCAAAATTCCAGAAAGGTTTTTTCCAGTGACCAGGAGGCTGCTGGTTGGCAGAGGTCTCTAGGGGTCTAAGCCTTCTCTTCCACTTTCCTTTAGGTGCAGTGGGATCTTGCTACTAAAAGACTGAATGGAACAGCCAGGATCTGAAAAACTGCAGGCTGTTTGTGTTTAAAAAAAACAAACAAACAGGAAGAGTATAGTCTAGATTAGCCTGAGCACATTATATGCAAATGCCTTGAAAGCAAAAATGAACTTTTGGCTCCTGTAAGTTTTTCATTGTTTCTGCATGTGGAAGACCCTATAGTGAAGGCTTCCAGTGGGTTTTCATGTTTTGAAAGTAGTTTCTGGCTGAAATAACTCTCGGGAACATGCCCTAAATTTATTAACTTCTTGTGTCTTTTGGCACTTGAGCTGCTTTCGAGGTATCTGGGACTCTTCTGGACATTATGCCCAACATGGAGTCAAGTGAGTGGTGAAACAGAGGGACAGAGACAGCTCAGGAAAGACGTGCACACGAGCTGAAGAGGAGTATAACACCACCGACTCTTCCAAACACCCAGTCCTCAGGGCAGGAGTGCTTGGCCTGAAGAAGTCGAGTATAACACACAATGGCTGCCTTAGACATAAAACATGTAAAAGACTGAGGTTCCCATGAGGGGTTGGGTGGCACCTATAAACATCTGCTAAAAGATTAATTTCAATTACAGGAAAGATTTGCCTCCAAATAGAAACTACTTCATAAAAACCAGGCCAACGATGTTCATGATACCTTGATATACTTACCAAGATTTACTTTTATTTTATAAACTGTGTTTCCCACATGCTAAGCTTTTTCTCTGTTTTAAATCAATAATTAATGACAGTAGCTACATTTGTTGAGCTGCACTTGATAAGCACTGTCTCATTTCAACAATTCTTTTCACAGAAGAATCCAGCACCTTCTGATTCTTAGGTGAGGTGGCGGGAAACAAGCTAAGTAAAAGTGTGAGCCGGCAGTTACCACTCTGAGAACTTGGGTGCCTGGGAAAACCAGCTTCAGAACCGGACTAATAAATTAATAAATTTAAGGCATGTTCCCGAGAGTTAGGGGATGCCCCCTGAAGTCTGCAGGCCACTTCCTCTGATGGTGGTGCCATTTGCAGCTGTGGAGTGTTTGGGTGGGGAGAGCCCTGCAGACTCGGGGCATGGAGCCTGGGGCTCGTCCTGCACCAAGGTCCAGCCTGCCCAGGAGGACAGCTCCCACCACCACGTAGGCTGGGCTCTCATGTCTTCCTGGGAATTACCTCCTGGTCAGACATGAGTGCACTGGTGCACTGTATGACCATTTCCTCTGGGTGCAAGATCACTTCAGTAACCTCAGTTCTGGGCACCAAGGGAATATTAGGTACCAGGTGGACTGTAGTTCGTTGCCTTGACTACACAATACAGATACAGCAGAGATGACATATGGCTGAGCCAAGGACAGTGAAGGTTGTGAGTGGGGAAGTGAGTCCTCAGCGGAGCATCTGGACACACATCCACCAGAAGTGGAGCTGCCAGGGCAGTGGGGCTCATCAGATGTCCTCACGCAGGTTCCCAAGTTCCCGCCAGGGCACCTCACCCCACAGGGCCCCCTGCAAGGCCCCAGGGCCTCTCTCGTGAGCAGCTTGTGGCCTCTTGGTGATGAGCCAGGTCCTGGGGTCTGCATCTCTCCCAGCATCGACTATGCTGAGAACTCAGTAATTCATGGCATCTTCTCACCGTGGTGGATTTAACCATGTACAGAAAGCCGAAACAGTCCTCTTCCCAAGAACAAAAGCTTATTTTTAACAGTCTTCTTGCATGTTCAGTGTGTGATAGGTCATGGTATAGTTTCCATCCCACTTTGTCATTGTTATTGTTGTACGTGCCCAGTCGCTACAGTCGTGTCTGACTCTTTGGGACCCATGGACTGTAGCCTGCCAGGGTCCTCTGTTCATGGGATTCTCCAGGCAAGAATACTGGAGTGGGTTGCCATGCCCTCCTCCAGGGGATCCTCCTGACCCTGGGACTGAACCTGCATCTACTGCAGCACGTGCATTGCAGGCAGAATTCTTTACCACTAAGCCAATAGGGAAGCCACCCTATTGCTGTATATCCTTAGGTTTTTCCAAGAACCTGTACTCTTGCATGTGAGACAGTAGTTTTTCCTTGATGCTCTTACTGTATACCAAATGAAAATTGTGGGGCCTACCTAAGCCAACCTCTGTACTGAGGGTTCACTTGTGCAAACACATTTTCAGAAACAACAGAGGAGTCCTGACACCAACCTGGAGCCATGCTCAGGGCAGCTCAGAAGAGAAAATGGACAGATGGTCTTACAAGGGGACAGGAGAGCAGGTTAATTTAGTTTTAAAAAGCAAGACTCACCTCTAAAAAATGGGAAAGTTCATTGTTGATGAGCTCCTTGAGTTCTGATTTCTTCAGCTTGTGCTTGTCACCTTCCCTCCCGGAATATTGATGGAAGACATCAATGAGGGCCACCATGGCCTTCTCTAACTCAGACATCTGGGGCCCACAAAAAAAGATGCTTTGTAGAACAGAGCAGTTGTTACCTACACCGACCTTACCATCGGGGGCAACTGGCTTTGGCTCACCTCCCCTTTTGGGCTTAGAGGATGTGGCTTTTCATCACCCCTTGAACCTGCTCCCCGCCACCCCTCCCTTCTCTGTCTTCTGTTCCCAAACCCTCTGGCTTCTGGTTGCATTTGGAGGAAACTTCAACCAAAATACAGAGGAAGAGCAGTGAGGGGGATTGAGTCCTCCCCCATCCCTAGGAGACTCCCCATCCTGTCCCGGCAGGACTGCAAGATGAGGTGACAGTGCAGGGGAGCGAGGTTTTGAATTAATTACGGTGAACAGGAGCCGAATAAGGACACAGAAGTCAATAGTATTCCTATGTTCTGTCAATAAGCAGTTAGAAAATGTAGCAGAAAAGTCCTGCTTTACAGCAGCACACACATATTTCTAAGCATAAGTTTAGCAAGAAAAGTGTAGGTCCTTCCAAAAGCTACTGAGGTCATAAAATTTAGGAACTTTCTTTCAAATAGATATATAAATTTGACTCATTTTTAACAAAAATGTTTCTGACTTTTGGAGGGGGGTGAAGAACATGACCAAAAAACAGCTAGAAAATTCAACTGAAAAAATAAATATGGTAGAATTGCCACAATTTTTTTTGAAAAAGATGAAGGAAAGGGACCTTGAATTTGAAGGTATTATACAATCATCTGATGAAGTTATTGTAGGGGAGCAAGACTTGCCACTCCAAAATGTCTCTTTGGGATGCAGATTATTTTCATCTGAAAACAATCAAGGCCCCCAAGACTCAGGAAGAAATTCCCCGTAGCTGCCTGAATCGGAATTTAGATGGAGGGCCTACTACAGGAATGGAACAACCACCAGAGAGGTAGGTCAGCAAGGAATGTGGGCCAGCGGTAAGGGAGGGCGGGGGAAAACGCTAGGAGACCTGAGTCCACTCTGTGTCCCATCACCTCTGCTGGCACAGCACACACTGGTTCACCATCTTTGTTTGAACTGCTTGCCTCCCCTCTGAAGCCCCAAACCACTGCTATCAACATCTTCCTTTGTCTTGAGCTGATGATGGTATTGAAGGTGGGCATTTTGGTGAGTGCCAGTTTTCCTGGGTCTCTCCCATGTATATATGTTTTTAAACTTTGATTTGAATTTCTCCTGTTTACCTGTCTCATGTTTATTTAATTCTTAGACCAGCGAGAAGAATTTAGAAGGGTAGAAGAAAATGTCTTCCTTCCCAATACCAGCTCTGATGCCAGAACAAATGTGGGCAGAGGCTGGACCACCTCCAGGCACTTTGTATTCTTGGCGGCGCTGCCTCCAATGACAGAATGGCGCCTTTTCTCTGCATTTATCAAGGTAGGAAGCTTTTGTCTCCCCCACAACATGTACCTTATACCACATAGTCTGCAAGCCAAGGAAACAGCTGTTCAACCCTGGGAAACAGGCAGTATACAAAGGACCGCTTGTCAACCGTTTCACAAAACGGCCGACGGCTCAGCCAGAGAAATTTGCCAGCTTTTGGCCTTGAGTTCTAATCATTAAAGAATCTGTGCAGTGTCATAGTCAAAAATACAGAATTATGTCTAATTTTTGAAAAACCATTCCTGTATTGAATATCATTTATATTAAAAATAATAAATTGGAATATAAGATTTAAATTCTTATTTATTTCTGACTTTCAAAGGAAAAGGATTGAAAATTTTTGCCTTGCCCTGATCTTTGCTAAACTTACCCTATTAATAATCAGTATACTTGTTTTGCTCTAAAGTCCCTAAAAATATCACATGTAGACAAAACAATTCAGATGTATTAAATCTTTAATATTTCATACTTTCTTATCCTTTGCACTCGAGTTCTCAGTTATTAATTTTTTAAAACAGAAAACAAAAAACTTAAGAAACTTTTGCATAGTCCTTATGCTTCTCAAGCTTCATGATGACTGGGAAAGATGAGGCTAAAATATTTGTTGTGTGAAGTATGACTAGCGGGATTTTTTTAAAGGAAAGGCATAAAATATATATCCCATATGTGAAAACGCCATAAAATGTGATTTTCTTCATTAAACACACTACAAATTAATTTTTACAAGTTTTTCCTGTTAAAGTCTTCCCAATTGATGGTTAAAAATTATTGTTTAAGAGAACTGGAAATCAAATATCCAGTTCTCCTTTTGCTGCATTCGTGAATATTCTACATTAATCTTTCATTTCGAAAACAGGAGAACTGCTGGGCGTTAGCTCCTCAGAAGCTCACATCACAGGAGATGTGAGAATCCCTCTAGGCAAGAGCCCTACCTC
The DNA here is from genome assembly GCA_006410635.1 of Cephalophus harveyi. Taxonomy (NCBI): domain Eukaryota; kingdom Metazoa; phylum Chordata; class Mammalia; order Artiodactyla; family Bovidae; genus Cephalophus; species Cephalophus harveyi. Next base: position 253,924 of record SJYT01021000.1, read on the forward strand.
CCCAAGAATCCTGAGGATGATTAAACCTACCACAAACTTCCAATTTCTTTGGCTCGGTTGTAATTTAATTGCAAAGACCTCCTCACTCGCCCTGACCTGGGGGAGGGCGTCCGAAGACGCCGGCTCCAAGCTCAGGGCGCCTGTCCCCGCTCCGCGGAGGACGCAAACCCTCTCTTCAAAGAATTAAGCAAGAGGCCGACTTGCAGCAACACCCAAGCCGAAGACCCGACGTTTCCCCGACTGTAGTGATGAATCACCGGGAGAACGTGATTCATCTGTAGGACGAATCTCGCTGCCTGGAGTTGAGGTAGCGGTGTCCGCAAGGCAGGAGGAGAGTCATACTTCTGAAATGCTGCCGGAATCCTATGGACAGAGGAGCCTGGCAGGCTATACGGTCCAGGGGGTTGCAACAGTCGGACACGGCTTAGCGACTAAACCACCGCCCTAAAGGGTTTTTAAACTACCACCCAGTTCCCAAACCCACCCTCCGGGTCCTGCCCCCCAAACAACAGAGCAGGTTCCCCTGAGGGTCCTCACGTCAGCGGTCCTTGGTCGTGGCTCCGGTCACCTCTGGCTTCGGCGTCCTGAATGCCGGGACTAGGGCAGAAACAGCCTCTTATCCTTTCGCGGGGGGCGTGACCGGCACCCCCGAGAGCCCGGCAGCCAATGGGAGCCGAGGGCGGGGCGCTGGTGGGAGCGGGGGCGGGGGCGGGGCCTGCGTTTCCCTCTCCTGGCTCTGCAGCCCGCGGGGCCTGGACACCCAGGGCCGCATTGACGGCGCCGCCCGGGACTCGCTCGGGAGCCAGGCCTGCACTCGGGCCAAGGAAGAAAAAGGCCTGCAGGGCAGAAAGTGGGGAGTCAGCTCTTTGTACCGGTTTTAAATTTATATGTGAATATTGATGTTCCTCTAAAGGCAAGGATGGTGGTGGGTAGAGGAGTGGGACTAGTGATTGATTCCGACAAAGCAAATGTGCAGACAGTAGCAGGATGACTGCGGGAATGCAGGGCCCACATGCACCTGCCCTGGCCCCACCGCGAGTGGGACACCCGTGGACATCAGTACCTCGAGTTTAGTCACTGAACCCAGCGTCTGCAGGCCCTGAAACCTGGGGCGAATGCTTTGATACTACCGAGGGCACATGCTAGGCGCCCCTGAAGGATTCCTCGTCCCTCCGGGGTGAGTGGCAATAGGCTGTCAGACCTGGACAGTGCCCCAGGCACGTCCTGTCCACGTACTCTGGTTTAAGGCGGTGCTGGCGGGGGCGGAGATGTGTATAAGAGACAGACTCAGAAGTGGCTGACCTGGTCGAAAGCTGGAATCACTTCTTGAAGAGTTGATTATGATCCCAGGTGGAAGGCAACATCCTGAATGGATGGGTTCCGTAAGGCAGGATATGATCTGTACTTTGCGTTAAGAACTGTTCTATGATGCTGTGTCCCCCAGAGCCAGAATGCATGGGAACTGAGATTAGAAGGATTAGAAGTGTCCTCTCACTGGTACACTTATACCCTCCTGGCAGATTTTTTTTTCTTGTCTTGGCAGCTTTGAGATCATTTGGAAATCTTATTGTCCAGCAGGGAGGTTTCCACCATGGTGCAGAGCAATGGTCCCACTCAACTGGAAGCCAGGATTGCCACTGGCCACTTTGGGCTCCTCACGCCTTTGAACCAACAAGCAAAAAGAAAAAAACGTTCATCTGTTGGCTTGAATGATTGATCCCAATTACCAGGGAGAGGGAGGGGGTTTGTGTTACTGCTACGTGAGGGCAGCAGGGAGGACTTTGGAACCTGGGCATTCTGGGGCTCCTCTTAATAGGGGGCGGTGGTGGATGGGGGGTGGGGCCCTCACCGAGGCCTCACAGGCGGCCCAGGAAGGCTGAGTACGGACTCCACACACACTGCGGTCCTCTTAACAGCTTCCCTTTAGACACATTATACACAGACTCTTTCTCCTTTTTTTCTTTGCCTTTCATTTCTCTTCTTTCCTCAACTATTTGTAAGTCCTCCTCAACCATTTTGCCTTTTTCTTGGGGATGGTTTAGATCACCACCTCCTTACAAACCTTCAGAGTTCTTGGGCACTCTATCAGATCTAATCCCTTCAATCTATTTGATTTACGTCATGCCTGAATGGTCTAGTGGTTTTCCCTACTTTCTTCAACTTAAGCCTGAATTTTGCAACAAGGAGTTCATGATCTGAGCCACAGTCAGCTCTGGGTCTTGTTTCTGCTGACTGTATAGAGCTTCTGCCTCTTCGGCTGCAAAGAAGATAATCAATCTGATTTCGGTATTGACCATCTGGTGATGTCCATGTGTAGAGTTGTCTCTTGTGTTGTTGGAAGAGAGTGTTTGCTATGTTCAGTGTATTCTCTTGGCAAAACTCTGTTAGATTTTGCCCTTTTTTTGTACTCAAAGCCAAACTTGACTGTTACTCCAGGTAGGCCTGTTACTGACTTCCTACTTTTGCATTCCAGTCCCCTATGATGAAAAGGATATCTTTTTTTGGTGTTAGTTCTAGAAGGTCTTGTATGTCAGCATAGAACTGTTCAGCTTCTTCAGCTTTAGTAGTTGGGGCACAGACTTGGATCACTGTGACACTGAATGGCTTGCTTTGGGAACGAACCGAGATCACTCTGTCATTTTTGAGATTGCATCCAAGTACTGCATTTCAGACTTTGTTGACTATGAGGGCTATTGCATTTCTTCTAAGGGATTCTTGCCCATGGTAGTAGATATAAAGGTCATCTGAATTAAATTCACCCATTCCAGTCCATTTTAGTTCACTGATTCCTAAAATGTTAATGTTCACTCTTGCCATCTCCTGTTTGACCACTTACAGTTTACCTTGATTCATGGACCTAACATTCCAGGTTCCTATGCAACATTGCTCTTTATAGCACTGTACTTTATTTCCATCACCAGTCACACCCACAACTGGGTGTTGTTTTTGCTTTGACTCCATCTCTTCTTTTTTTTTTTTGAGTTATTTCCCCACACTTCTCCAGTAGCATATTGGGCACCTACCAACCTGGGGAGTTCATCTTTCAGTGTCCTGTCTTTTTGCCTTTTGATACTGTTCATGGGGTTCTCAAAGCAAGAATACTGAAGTGGTTTGTCATTCCTTCCTCCAGTGGGCCACGTTTTGAAGGGCTGGAGATCAGGCTAATCACCAATGGCCCGTGATTTATTCCATCGATTCTGCCGTAATAGAACCTCCATAAACATCCCCAAGGGAAGGAGTTTGGAGAGCTTCCAGGTTGGAGAGCACGTAGAGATGGGGAGGGTGACTCCCAGAGAGCAGGAAGCTCCTCGTGCCCCCTGCACCTGTCCTCTGCACTTCTTCCATCTGGCTCTTTCCCAGTTGCATCCTTTTACAATAAGCTGGTAACCTATCCCTGACTTCCGTGAGTTGCTGTAGCAAATCACTGAACCAGAGGAGGGTGCGTGGGACCCCCAGTTTATAGGTGTCCACAGCTGGGGTCTTACAGTGACTGCTGAAGGGGGGCAACCTTGTGAGTGGATGGTGTCAGAAGGGAGTCAGATCACAGGACACCCAGCTGGCATAAACCATACATCTGGTGTCAGAGTGCTTTCTGTTGGTAGAAATCAGCTCACAGCACATCACTAGGGGGTCTATACACTCAAAACTTAACTCTTGATTTCTGGCATCAGTGCTTTTCCCCCTCCATTTTGTCTGTTCTGCCAAGTTTATTCTTTCCTTATAGCATCTTTAAAATTGTTTTAAATTTTGAAATCACTTTATTTTTCAGGTAGCCATTTATTTTTTATTTTATATTGGAGCACAGTTGTATAACAATGTTGTGCTGAAATCACTTTAGACTAACAAGAGTATAGTAAAAAAATGAATAAATCCTTTTATTTTTCTTGTTATCAGTCTGGTTCTAATCAAGAGACAGAAACCACACAGTAATTCAAACACGACAAGTTTAACACAAAGAATTATGCACCTACAATAGGATCGTAACTGTGTAGAGGAATCTAAAGAGCTTCAGGGGGAGGGGGCCGGTGTGAAGCCAGGGTCTGGCATGTGCATGTCAGAGAAGCAGGTGAAATGGCCTCCATGCCAGGGCAGGCTGCTAGGCCAGCCCGGGCAGCCCTTGCCGGCCACATCTTGGAGCCAAGCACCAGCAGATGCTGTGAAGGATGGAGAAGCAGGACGGGACAGACAAGCATGCTCCCCCAGGAGCAGGACAGAAGGCCCTCCTCCAAAGCGCAAGCCCAGGCTCACCACGGGGTGACCTGATTAGTGGCCACTGAAGGCAGCAGCACTAAGGGGCCAGAATCCGCATCAGGCTCAGGCGCCCTGCCTGGCACTCTGCATCCATCAGCAGCATTCTACACACATCCGGACTCCCCTGCAGCAGCTAAAGAAGCTGAGAAGACACAGCTCCCTTTGTTACAGTGAGCTAGTTCTTTCCCCAGCAAGAAGACGCACAGCCCGACAGTCACTGTATCCATTGCTGGCTCACTTATGGTTCCACAAAAAATTCAGTTACCTAAAGATTAAATTGAAATGCTAATTTCCAACAACTTGTTTATAAAACTTGTTTATAAAAAGAAAATGATTAGGAGACAGACCCAACATGTGACAAGCAAAAACATATGCATAGCTGCTCCAGCCTTCATCTCTGTGTAACCAGCCCTGAGGTCCTGGTAGACACCCCTGACCATCCATTCCGAATCTCCCCTGCCCTCAGCAAGGACCTGCTCCAGATTCCTTATTGGATAGAGTGAGCCAAACATTCATCCTTGAGGGGCTGGAGACATCAGTACCCCTGTTTTATTTAATCATAATAGTTCAGCTTTGGTTGCTCTGTGTTTTCATTAACCATTACTACTGGTTGTGGAAGTATTAAGAGGAGCCCCAGAATGCCCAGGTTCCAAAGTCCTCCCTGCTGCCCTCACGTAGCAGTAACACAAACCCCCTCCCTCTCCCTGGTAATTGGGATCAATCATTCAAGCCAACAGATGAACGTTTTTTTCTTTTTGCTTGTTGGTTCAAAGGCGTGAGGAGCCCAAAGTGGCCAGTGGCAATCCTGGCTTCCAGTTGAGTGGGACCATTGCTCTGCACCATGGTGGAAACCTCCCTGCTGGACAATAAGATTTCCAAATGATCTCAAAGCTGCCAAGACAAGAAAAAAAAATCTGCCAGGAGGGTATAAGTGTACCAGTGAGAGGACACTTCTAATCCTTCTAATCTCAGTTCCCATGCATTCTGGCTCTGGGGGACACAGCATCATAGAACAGTTCTTAACGCAAAGTACAGATCATATCCTGCCTTACGGAACCCATCCATTCAGGATGTTGCCTTCCACCTGGGATCATAATCAACTCTTCAAGAAGTGATTCCAGCTTTCGACCAGGTCAGCCACTTCTGAGTTACGGGATGTGTATAAAACTGCTCAGCCTTTGCCGGGACTCGTGTCCCTGGCTGGGACGCAGAGCCGCTGTAGTGGATAAACTCTGTGAGGTCATGGACGTTGGACTTCCTGCTGCAGCAGTGCAGGCAGGGAAGTAAAATCCGTACCCAGAGTGTATGTTCTTTCCAGTGAGGACAGATTTCCACCCTTTCTATGACGGCAGAGGTCCAGTGTAATCCACCTGCCACCAGGGGTATGGCTGGTCATCTCGGGCTCAGTGTTAGTCTTGGCTGCCAGTAGAAAGGCACCCTACGGCAGCAGTGGTGAGGGGAGCAAGTGTTGCTGAGCCCTGCCCACCCGCACCTCTGCCACATGGCCACTTTATTTGTGGATACATCAAGTGAGCCCTGGAGCAGCTGCAGTAAGAGCTGGCTGATGCCCACGAGGCAGTCCGTCTCCACCTGCTTATTAGGAACCTCTTCTGCAGGGCATGCCCAGAGTTGGGGGAGGGGTTCCCTCGAGCACGAACATGTTCACAGACTGCTCTTTCAGAGAGGCCCATCCAAACACCTCTTCCAGGGCCTTCTTGTGACCAGTTTTCAATCCTGTTCCTTCCAAGTTGCTGAGCAACCAAATCATTAGCAGCCACCTAAGGGTTAATGCAGATTCCTACTCTAGCCACGTCTCTACAGACACAGTGGACAACCAACCAAACTGTCGCACTTCTGTCCTGAGAGGACTTTCCTTCACCATGTCTTTCAGGGTGACCCTTGAGTGGAGCTGCAGTTAGCCGCCTAAACTTAACCCTAACCTAACCCAAACTGCTGCTACTGGTCCTCGGCAACTGGCTGGAATGAAAAGGTATTAGAGAATCCACAGCTGCATACCAAGTGCCGGGGTCATGTCGACTTTCTCTGGTGCAGACGTCTCACCAGTCACAGCAGCTGCAGTTGAAGCCACAGGTGGCTGTGTTTGCAAGAGTCCATAGTCAGCCTCCCAGACCAAAGTGGCAAGTTAAATGGGCTTGTGATCAGTATCGGCCCTGCCCCTGCCACCTCCCCACCACTGCTTATGTCAGCCCTTTGATGGCGGCATTAGTCTCTGGGGTGATGCACAGCTTCAGGTTCACTGCCGAGATAAGAAGGGGAAGCTGTCCCGGAAGTATGGCCCATAGATAGTGTGGGTTCTGAGCCTTGGGCTTGAATCGACTGGCCTGGTCCACAGCCTGGCCTCACACCCCGTGAGGTGGGACCTGAGCCACGGGCTTTGGCCCTGCTTCCCAGTTGCCCCACAGGCAGAGCGGGCCTGCTTGGGAAGCACAGAACTTGCTCGCCTCTGAGGAAGGAGCTGCTGTGCACTGCAGGCTTCAAGCAGATGCAAGGCACCAGCCCTGAGGGCCTCAGCCCCATCCCAGAGTCACAACCTGGACTCTGAGTTTGTCCTTCATTGTGCACAAGAAAAGCTTCAGGCTGCTCCTGCAGAGGTAAAAAGCTAGTTTGGGATTCTCTCATCTAACTTCTGGATGCCTGAGCGTTGGGCCTGCCCTCTTGGCACAAACACTAGCTTCCTGGGGCAGCCCAGTGCAGGCTGTGCCCCTACACCACTCCAGGGCCCACAGGGAGGAGAGAGCTGCCCATCGGAAAGAGATGGGCTTTCAGGTGCTGTGAGGCCCCAGGGTGGCATCCTCAGATATGGGCTCTGAGCTGATGCCGAGTCTTGGTGCCACAAACTGGCACTGGGGCCAGCAGTCAAAAGAGAACTCTGGAAGTAAAAGAGAGTCTCAGCCCATTCAGGGGAGGCGGGTGGTGCACAGCTCCCTGGAGCTGCTTCTTAGCTCCTGAATGTGCCAAGACAGACACACTCAGCCCCCGCTGAATCCCCTCTCTGGCTACCTTACCTGTGGCCTGAGAGCCACTGTGATAGGGAGCTCACGAAAGTCTCCAGAACAAGACAGCTGTGTCCACAAACATCCGTGTGTGGAGCCCTCCATTGGCACTGTGACCCAGAGTCAGTACAGGGCCTGATTCTGGTTCAGACACCTGTCCTTGGATGGTGCTGTTGTTCAGTTGAACAGTCATGTCCGTCTCTTGGCAACCCCCTGGACTGCAGCATGCCAGGCTTCCCTGTCCTTCACCATCTCCAGAGTTTGCAGAAATTCATGTCCACTGAGTTGGTGATGCCATCCAACAACCTCATCCTCTGTCATCCCCTTCTCACCTGCCTTCAATCTTTCTCAGCATCTGGGTCTTTTCCACTGAGTTCTGCATCAGGTGGTCAAAGTACCGGAGATTCAGCTTCAACATCAGCCCTTCCAATAACTATTCAGGGTTGATTTCCTTTTGGACTGGTTGGTTTGATCTCCTTGCTGTCCAAGGGGCTCTCAAGAGTCTTCAGCACCATAGTTCAAAAGCATCACTTCGTCAGCACTCAGCCATCTTTATGGTCCAACTCTCACATTCATACATACGTGACTACTGGAAAAACAATAGCTTTGACTACACAGACCTTTGTTGGCAAAGCATTGTCTCTGCTTTTTAATATGCTATCAAGGTTGGTCACAGCTTTTCTTCCAAGGAACAAGTGTCTTTTAAATTCATGGCTGCACTTATCATCTTTAGTGACTTTGGAGCCCAAGAAAATAAAGTCTCTCACTGTTTCCATTGTTTCCCCGGCTATTTGCCATGAAGAGATGGGACCAGATGCCATGAACTTTGTTTTTGAATGTTGAGATTTAAGCCAGAGTTTTCACTCTCCTCTTTCACTTTCATCAAGAGACTCCTCAGTTCCTCTTTGCTTTCTGCCATACGGGTGGTGTCATCTGCATATCTGAGGTTATTGATGTTTCTTCTGGCAGTCTTGATTCCAGCTTGTGCTTCATCCAGCCTGGCATTTCACATGATGTACTCTGCATATAAGTTAAATAATCAGGGTGATAATATACAGCCTTGATATACTCCTTTCCCAATTTGGAAGCAGTCCAGTTTCATGTCTGGTTCTAACTGTTGCTTCTTGACCTGCATACAGATGTCTCAGGAGGCTAGTAAGATGGTCTGGTATTCCCATCTCTTGAAGAATTTTCCACAGTTTGTTGTGGTCCACACAGTCAAAGGCTTTGGCATAGTCAATCAAGCAGAAGAAGATGTTTTTCTGGAACTCCTTGCTTTTTTGATGATCCAGCGGATGTTGGCAATTTGATCTCTGGTTCCTCTGTCTTTTCTAAATCCAGCTAGAACATCTGTTGAAGCCTTGCTTGGAGAATTTTGAGCATTACTTTGCTAGCGTGTGAGATGAGTGCAATTGTGGGATAGAATGAAAATTTGGGCATTGACTTTCTTTGGGATTGGAATGAAAACTGACCTTTTCCAGTCCTGTGGCCATTGCTGAGTTTTCCAAATTTGCTGGCATATTGAGTGTAGCACTTTCACAGCATCATCTTTTAGGATTTGAAATAGCTCAGCTGGAATTCCATCACCTCTGCTAGCTTTCTTCATAGTGATGCTTCCAAAGGCCCACTTGACTTCACATTCCAGGATGTCTGGCTCTAGGTGAGTGATCACACCATCCTGGTTTTCTAAGTTATTAAGGTCTTTTTTGTATAGTTCTTCCATGTATTCTTGCCACCTCTTCTTAATATCTTCTGCTTCTGTTAGGTCCATACCATTTCTGTCCTTTACTGTCCCCATCTTTGCATGGGGACAATAAAGGGATCTCTAATTTTCTTGAAGAGATCTCTAGTCCTTCTCATTCTGTTGTTTTGATTCTATTACTTTGCATTGATAACTGAGGAAGGCTTTCTTATCTCTCCTTGCTATTCTGCATTCAGATGGATGTATCTTTCCTTTTCTCCTTTGCCTGGAGAAAGGAATGGCAAACCACTTCAGTATTCTTGCTTTGAGAACTCCATGAACAGTATGAAAAGACAAAAAGATAGGACACTGAAAGATGAACTCCCCAGGTCGGTAGGTGCCCAATATGCTACTGGAGAAGTGTGGAGAAATAACTCCAAAAAAAAAAAAAATGAAGAGATGGAGCCAAAGCAAAAACAACACCCAGTTGTGGGTGTGACTGGTGATGGAAATAAAGTCTGATGATGTAAAGAGCAATGTTGCATAGAAACCTGGAATGTTAGGTCCATGAATCAAGGTAAATTGTAAGTGGTCAAACAGGAGATGGCAAGAGTGAACATTAACATTTTAGGAATCAGTGAACTAAAATGGACTGGAATGGGTGAATTTAATTCAGATGACCTTTATATCTACTACCATGGGCAAGAATCCTTTAGAAGAAATGCAATAGCCCTCATAGTCAATAGTACCTCATAGGTACTCTGAAATGCAGTACTTGGATGCAATCTCTAAAATGACAGAGTGATCTCTGTTCATTTCCAAAGCAAGCCATTCAGTGTCACAGTAATCCAAGTCTATGCCCCAACTACTAAGGCTGAAGAAGCTGAAGTCAAACGGTTCTATGATGACATACAAGACCTTCTAGAACTAACACCAAAAAAAGATGTTCTTTTCATTATAGGAGACTGGAATGCAAATGTAGGAAATCAAGAGATACCTGGAGTAACAGTCAAGTTTGGGCTTTGAGTACAAAATGAAGCAGGGCAAATTTTAACAGAGTTTTGCCAAGAGAACGCAGTGATCATAGCAAACACCCTCTTCCAACAATACAAGAAACAACTCTACAGATGAACATCACCAGATGGTCAATACCAAAATCAGATTGATTATATTCTTTGCAGCCAAAGAGGGAGAAGCTCTATACAGTCAGCAAAAACAAGACTGGGAGTTGACTATGGCTCATATCTTGAACCCCTTATTGCAAAATTCAGGTTTAAGTTGAAGAAAGTAGGGAAAACCACTAGACTACTCAGGTATGACCTAAATCAAATCCCTCATGATTATACAGTGGAAATGAGAAATAGATTGAAGGGATTGGATCTGATAGAGTGCCTGAAGAACTATGGACAGAAGTTTGTGACATTGTATAGGAGGCAGTGATCAAGATCATCCCCAAGATGATCCAAAAAAAGCAAAATGGTTGTCTGAGGAGGCCTTACAAACAGCTGAAGAAATAAGAGAAGCTAAAAACAAATGAGAAAAGGAAGAATATACCCATCTGAATGTAGAGTTCCAAAGAATAGCAAGGAGAGATAAGAAAGCCTTCCTAAGTGATCAGTGCAAGGAAATAGAGGAAAACAACAGAATGAGAAAGACTAGAGATCTCTTCAAGAAAATTAGAGATCCCTTTATTGTCCCCATGCAAAGATGGGGACAGTAAAGGACAGAAATGGTATGGACCTAACAGAAGCAGAAGATATTAAGAAGAGGTGGCAAGAATACACAGAAGAACTATACAGAAAGGATCTTAATGACCCAGAAAATCATGATACTGTGATCACTCACCTAAGGCCAGATATCCTGGAGTCTGAAGTCAAGTGGACCTTAGGAAGCATCACTATGAAGAAAGCCAGTAGAGGTGATGGAATTCCAGCTGAGCTATTTCAAATCCTAAAAGATAATGTTATGAAAGTGCTACACTCAATATGCCAGCAAATTTGGAAAACTCAGCAATGGCCACAGGACTGGAAAAGTTCAATTTTCTTTCCAATCCCAAAGAAAGGCAATGCCAAAGAATGTTCTAACTACCGCACAATTACACTCATCTCACACGCTAACAAAGTAATGCTCAAAATTCTCCAAGCCAGGCTTCAACAAAACATGATCTGAGAACTTCCAGATGTTGAAGCTGGATTTAGAAAAGGCAGAGGAACCAGAGATCAAATTGCCAACATCCACTGGATCATAGAAAAAGCAAGAGAATTGCAGAAAACATCTCCTTCTGCTTAATTGACTATTCCAGAGCCATTGACTGTGTAGATCACAATAAACTGTGAAAAATTCTTCAAGAGATGGGAATACCAGACCATCTTATTAGCCTCCTGAGAAATCTGTATACAGGTCAAGAAGCAACAGTTAGAACTTGACTGCTTCCAAATTGGGAAAGGAGTTTGTCAAGGCTATATTGTCACCCTGCTTATTTAACTTATATGCAGAGTACATCATGTGAAATGCTGGGCTGAATGAAGCACAAGCTGGAATCAAGATTGCTGGGAGAAATATCAATAACCTCAGATATGCAGATGACACCACCCCTATGGCAGAAAGCAAAGAGGAACTGAGGAGTCTCTTGATGAAAGTGAAAGAGGAGAGTGAAAATGTTGGCTTAAAGCTCAACATTCAGAAAATGAAGATCACGGCATCCAGTCCCATCTCTTCATGGCCAGTAGATGGGGAAACAGTGGAAATAGCAATAGACTGCCTTTTCTTGGGCTCCAAAATCATTGCAGATGGTGACTGCAGGCATGAAATTAAAAGACGCTTGCTCCTTGGAAGAAAAGCTATGACAAACCTAGATAGCATATTAAAAAGCAGAGATGTTATTCCTTTGCTGACAAACGTCTGTCTAGTCAAAGCTATGGTTTTTTCAGTAGTCATGTGTATGGATGGATGTGAGAGTTGAACCATAAAGAAAGTGAACACCGAAGAATTGATGCTTTTGAACTGTGGTGTTGGAGAAGACTCTTAAGAGTTCCTTGAACTGCAAAGAGATCAAACCAGTCAATCCTAAAGGAAATGAGTCCTGAATATTCGAAGCTCCAATACTTTGGCCACTTGATGTGAAGAATTGACTCACTGGAAAAGACCCTGATGCTGGGAAAGATTGAAGGGAGGAGGAGAAGGGGACAACAGAGGATGAGATGGTTGGATGGCATCCCCAACTCGAAGGACATGAGTTTCAGCAAACCCCGGGAGGTGGTGATCAACAGGGAAGCCTGGTGTGCTGCAGTCCATGGAGTCACAAAGAGCTGGATACGACTGAAGGACTGAACTGACTAACTGACCAGCCCTTCTCCCCTCTGTGAAGTTTGGAGTGGGGCTTACATTCCAACCTCCAATCTCAGTGGTCTCCTCAGGCAACCAGCCCCATCCTGAAGCTCTCCAAGGGCCCAGACACCTCCTTAGCATCATCTCAGATATGCTTGATAAGGCCTATTATGAAGATCTTCCTCTCACCCCTGCCACTCTGGGAATTACAGGGGTCATAGGAGTTCTGTGCCAGGAACCAGCGTGTGCATGCTAAGTCACTTCAGTTGTGTCCGACTCTTGTGACCCAATGCACCAGAGCCAGCCAGGCTCCTCTGTCCATGGGATTCTCCAGGCAAGCATATTGGAGTGGGTTGCCATGTTCTTCTCCAGGGAATCTTCCCAACCCAGAGATCAAGCCTGAGTCTCTTATGTTTCCTACATTGGCAGGCAGATTCTTTACCACAGCACCACCTGGAAAGCTCAGAGGAAAAAACCAAATACATATTTCTTGTTATATTAAAATTTCACACAATGTAATGATATTTTGTAAATATAAACAACCTATCTGTAAAAGGAATATGTACTATTGCCTAAGTAATAAAAAAAAAATCTTAGCGAGACAGAGTAGCGACAGGGCTGACCATTGGATTGCCATCACCTCAGGTGTTTTCTGGAAGGCGGAGACCAAGGGGCTGGGTGTTGGCCTGGAAGGAAGGTGTCTACTGTGAATAACACTGAAGCAACTCACCTGTCTTTGCTGTCTCTATAGTCAAGAGCTGTCTGCTTGAGTAGTGGTCATGGCATTGCTGAGAAATGTCTACAGAACTTCAGGGATAACTGGGAAGCAGTGAAGGATACTTAGACCCTGCAGCACGTCCAGTGTCAAAGGCCCCCAAGTGACGTACAGTGAGGCTTTGCTGGCCAAAGGAGGAGGGCTCCTGAGCAGGGGCTCCAGCATCAGTCTTGGTAGGGAGAGGTGCTCCTCCCGGGCTATAGAGTCCCAGTGGATGGACATGCTGGTGGGTCAACAGGACTCTCTAGAATGCACAAAGCTCCTTCCAGCTTCCTTGAGCTTAGCCTTCATCCACCTAGCAAACCCTTAGCAACAATTAATTCAGTAACCAGTTCTAAGCCTAGCTGAATTGGCTTAGGGGGAAGGAAGAGTCGTTCTGGCTGGAGTTTTCCAGGGGGAAAGGCCTGGGCAGCAACATTGTTCTCTTGCATAAAGGACAGTGCCATCCGCCACCAAGCTGCTCACGAGGTGGGTCAGAGTGACCCATGTCCACAGGGAGAAAAGGATGCCTGTGTTCCAGAGAAATGTGGGAGAGGGACAAAAGGCTTCTGTTGTAACAAATGCAAGTGTCAGGAGAGGAGAATTCATTGCCTTTCCTCCTCGAGAAAGCTGCTCCCGCCAGCAGCTTTGGGGCTGGAGTCGAGCCGGGTTCAAGTCCAATCTCTGTGAGCAGAACTCTGGCAACTGACTTGACCTCCCTCAGCCTCAGTAAGAGGGGAAATTTGTGTGTGTGTATATAGTGCGCTGTGCCTAATGTGCCCAGATAACGGTCACTATCATCGTGCAAGTTACTGTTCTCACCCATCAAAGGAACTTGCAACTGTAGGGTGAGCTCCTGGTACAGAAGGAAGACCAAGCAAAGCAAAGAACAGCAAAGAAAAGAAGGGCAGAGGCTTCTTTCTGAGCCAGATAACTGGAGCCAAAAGTGCAGAATCAGCTCACTGGCTAACTTAGAAAACCTTGAATCCAGGAGGCCCCAATCTGGCCAATTGTGATAGAGCACCTGTATTTTATGGGTATCATGTTTTATTATTTTTACACCACATCAAATTCCATGAATTCATTTAGTTTCTAACCAGTTGCTCTAAAGTCAGAGTCCCTCCCAGAAGGGCAGGCACCGCATGAGCAGAGCTGGCAGCCACCATGGTGTTGGCCTTGCTCTGGGTCCATGGCGACAGCAGGGTCCAGCTCAAGACAAGAGAGCTTTTGTTTTGAGAAGATGCTGGGGTTGGTGCGCAGCAGCACGCCCCACACGAAGCTGCTTCCTCAGTCCATTTTGTGCGTGTGGTTTGTTTCCCTGGAATCAAGTCCAGGGATGTGAGAGCAAGTGACCAATGCCGGGAAGGCACCCGAGGAGGCTAGCCAGGGCGTCCCTGGCAGAAATTGGCACGGCACAAGTATTCATCTGAGTATGCTTTGTATCACTTTTAAGGACTCAGAAATTTGCCGTTGTGAAATAAAATTCATGTATGTGGCAAGACAAGAAAAATGTAAACACGAAGATTCTTCTCTGCCCTTTGGCCTCCCCTCCCCTGCTCTGTGCATCTTGTATCCACCCCTCATTGGCAGGGACCCCTGCTAACTTTAAGCAGCATCACACTCCCAGAACCAACAAGACAAATCCTTAAAGGCAACATTCCTCCTTGACTTATAAAGGATCACAGGACCCCACGATGGTGCTTAAATCTGATTTATATAAACTGTCGACAATATGTCTTTTAACGTACAGCCTCAATCTCACAAACCTTATATAAACTGTGTCTTGACTTCTAATGGGCAGACCTTCTGTGATGCTCTTCCCAGGTTATAATCCTCAAATTTGGCTTGAATAAAAATTTCCAATTCTTTCTTAGATCAACTGAATAATTTTTCATTGACGCCATAAAAACATGTCAGGTTTAAGTTTAAAGAAATCACTAGATTAGCCTCCTTGTTGTTTTTTTTTTTCACTCAATGGTAACGTTTTGTTTAACTGCTCTGTAAGCACCGCACGTTTTACAGCCTTGTCCCACGTGGGCCCAGCTCAGCACACAGCATTCAAGTGCATGAAGCCAAGTGAGCCACAATGGAGCCCACTCAATCGATGGCTAAAATTAGTCAGTAGTGAGGATTCCTGCACCTTGTTTTCAAAACAACTATGTGGACCTGAACCCTCTCCAACAACAATGATCCAGGAGGTGGAATGAGTCAAATTACACAAAGACTTAAATAAAAATTTACCAAATAAAACAAAGAATATTAAAGATAAGAAGGTTTAAATCCAGCAGCCTAATTCCTAGCAGTTTTCCTACTGTGGGACAATAATATTTTTTGCTTTTTAAAAAACAAACCAAGTTTGGAACTTCCCCGGCAGTCCAGTGGCTAAGACTCCATGCTTCCACTTCAGGGGCCATGCTTTGATTCCTAGTCAGGGGACTAAAATCCCATGTGCTGCTTGCAGTGTGGCCAAAAAGATTAAAAACAAAGTTAAAGACGTTGCAAATAGTTGGCCTGATATTTAAAATTTTAGTATAAATGAAATAGATCCACAGGTATATTTCTTGTCTAATAGTACAATTGAGGGTTAATGTAAATATAAATGTAAAGAGTATGTAGATAAAATCATAAGAAGGATAAACTATTTTTGGAAATTAAAACAATGTAGCCTCCACAATAAAGTCAAGTAAGTTGATAACAGTTCCTAGGATGTATGCATAATCCACCAGCAAGGTGGTCTCAGGACGGTCCGCCCCTCACATGGGGATGGCCTTTCTCCAGAACCACTGGAAGTTTTGACTGTTCTCACCTCATCTCAGAAGTCGTGTAGGGTCCCTGTCATCACTTCCCACTGGTTATCGGCAGGTGGAGGCTAGCTGCCCTCACAAGCAGGGGACGCAGTGGTGGCAAGCCCACCCTGGACAGCAGGGCGTGGGAAGGGAGGCACTGTCAGGGCCAGCCTTGGACGAAGCACTGCGCCCTCCAGCCGAACCACAGAGACACGCATAGTCACCCCCAGACCCGCAGGACTCACCCCACGGCTCGCCGGAGCCCCAGGAGCTGGGCCAGTGTGCAGAGCCTCCTCAGACGCGATTCCTCAGAACAGTGGCTTGAGGATTCAAAGCGCGCAACCTAAAGAGACACGTTATCTGACCCAGTCCTCTTGCCCCGCGCCCAGTGGGGGAATGGGTGAGCAGAACCCTAATGAGACAGTCCAGTCTGAAGGGGAAAGGGGAGGCCCGGCCTGCACGGCAGCCCCTCGCCAGGCCCTGCGGCGGCTGGGCGTGACTCCCCACCTCTCCGCTTCGCCCCCTTTCCACTCCGCAGCCACTGTTCCTGCCCCGTGAAAAGCCGGCCGTGCTTGCAGCTGCTGCCTGGCTGAAGAAGTTCAGGGTCCAAATGCTGCTTCTGTTTTGTGCTCTCTCTGGCTCTTTCAGTGCAAGCTGCTATTGATTCTGCTGGTTCTGTTGTCTGAATAACTGTGGGTTTTCTACCGAGTTCATTGATGTTCACAGCACTTGACAAAACCTAAACCCGAATCTGTTTGAAAGGGGCCCTTCTCTAATTGGCCCTCATGCAGCTTCTGCAACCAGTGCCCTCAGGTTCGGAAGGTGATCGATACGACAGCGTCTGAGGGGCCCATGTACAAAGGCCACAGGAAGCTTTGCCTCACAAAACAGGTGTGAGCACCAACTGAACCATTGTGGAGTCTTCGAGGGCTTCACAATCCCATCTCATCTTGCCCCCGCTCTGAGGCCACTCTTCCCCAACAGCCCGTGTTGTCAGCCTTTGCCCTCAACCTGCTCGTTCTTCGAGAATCTTCTTCTTGGAGAGAAGGGGCATGAGAAGTAGTTCCATGTGTGAGCCAGCCATGGTTCTTTGTAGCTCTTTTAAGCTCTGTTTGGAAATTGGATTATCCTCCTCTAGCTCCCCTCTCCCCGACCGTTCTTAGACACATAGCAAGGGGACCTGGCTGACACTCTGACGCTTCCGTGAAGCCACTTCAGTAGACCAGAAGTCCACTTCCATGCAGGTCACCCTGGGACCCAGTTCCCACGGCTGAATAACGAAGGCTCTTTGCTCCTCTTCTGGTACTTTGCCTCGATTTCCTTGCCTTGGCCCCCAGGTGTGCAGGCCTCCTGCTTCTGCCTGATTCCACGCTAGGGCTGCAGGCTCGAGGCTCTTGTTTTGGCAGCACCCACAGTGAAGCACCAAACTCTGCCCTGGTTCCCATTGCCATGTAGGAAGCCCCAGTGGATGCTGTAAAACCCTCACCCTCTTCCTTATTCTCCCCAGGCGCACCATCAGGGAGCAGGGACCCATCTTGCTTCAGCTCCACGATGTCCCGGCCACAGCTGAGAAACCTGGAACAGCGGGATACCGCAAACAGTGGGAGTGGGTGGCCCAGGGCCCTCCCAATCGCATGTCTGGCACATGTATGGGTTCCCAAGTGGACTTTCACAGTGACTGGGTCTTGAGAGCAGGCATTTCAGCAGACCTAGAGGACACTGCACACAGCCTCTTGTGAGCTGGCCTCAGAGGTCACTGGTGGTCTCCTGTTCTATTGATTAAAGCCCACCCAGATTCAGGCAGAGGGAATGTTTTGGGAAGACTGTCAAAGAATTTACAGTTGTTAAAAACCCATGGTTCACCCTCTAGCCATACATCACCTGCAAACAGTGGAGGGTGCACGTCTTTTTTAAAGACGTTGAAGGATTGGTTTCAATGGAAGTGTCTTTTACATTGTGTGGTTTACATGGTATACTGCATGCATTTTTTTTTTTTTTTTTTTGGATCAAGGTTATTTTTTATTACACATTTACTACACACATTTTTATCCATTTAAAGATACGGAACACTCCAGTGTCCCAGAAGACTACTTCACAGCATCCCCTTCCCAGCATCTATCTGAGACACACATGCAGTTTTGAGGGGAGGAACACAAACCTATGAGTGGGACTGTTGAATTGCAGGGTAGGCATAGGTCTGACTTTCCCAGAAGCTGCCAGTTTCTAACTTAATTGTACCGGTTTGTATCCCACTTTCTCCCCAACAATGTGTAACTCCAGTCCCCAAGATACCAACACTTCAGGATTTTCAGTCTTTTAACCGTTTTAATGGGAGTGTGGTGACGGCTCACTGTGATTTTAATTAGCATTCCTTGATATGTCTGTGAGCTTTTGTTGTATATGCCAAGCTGTCCC
This sequence comes from Cephalophus harveyi, assembly GCA_006410635.1. Classification (NCBI taxonomy): domain Eukaryota; kingdom Metazoa; phylum Chordata; class Mammalia; order Artiodactyla; family Bovidae; genus Cephalophus; species Cephalophus harveyi. Next base: position 272,152 of record SJYT01021000.1, read on the forward strand.
CACATTGAATGTTTTACAATAACAGTCATTGACTTAGCTCACAATTCTGCATGTTGGCTGTTTGGGATTTATTCAGCAGGGTTTTCAGGAGGGCCTCACCTGCACTCATTCCATCTGCAGTCACTACTGGCCACTGGGTGGCTTTGGTTCTGGAGGTGACCGGTTGTCAAACATGTGTGTGTGGTGTGCATATACATGTGTGTGGCTGTGTGTGTGTGTGAGGCAGCCACCTGTCTCTGCTCAGCCGCCTCTTCACCTGGTGGTCCAGGTTTCAAGACCACAAGACTGAAAACTGTGTGGTTTCTGGAATCCTAACCTTGGAAATTGTACAAGGTCACTTTTCAACTTCTGTGGATGTATTTATTGTAAGGCCAGCCCAGGTTCAGGGGGTCCACTTCTTGCTGGGAAACCTGCAGAGTACTGTGGGCATTTGGTGGTAAAAACTAAAGAGAAACCTTGTCTAAAGCGAGTCAGGAAGCCCAGGATGGGGAGCTCTCATGCCTCGCAGCTCAGCTCCCATTCCCAGACAGGAAGCTGACTTCACCAACCACAGGAGAAGGAGAATTTCCTCCCTGCCTGGCAGCAGCTGGGCAATGAGCAGCTGTTATCCCAGAGCCTCCCTTCCCTCCCACGGACTTTTCCTTTTCAGGAGCCCTTCCAGCTCTCCGTTTTGTCTGTGAAGTGACCTTCTTCTCCCTGTCCTCTGGACTCGCCTGTGGTTTGCCATAACCTGCATGTCCTGAATTGCAATTCTGCTGCTATTTCTGAATAAGTCTGTTTTGCTGGTAAGATAACTGGCTGTTTTATTTTTCAGGGTGGCATTTGCAGTGTCCCACACTTAGCCTTCTACCCACAAACTATTTACATTTGTAAACACAGAGCATTTGCTCGCCCTATCCCAGGAAGTTCCCTCCCCCAAAAGTCTCACCCAGTTGTGGCATCAAGCTTGAAGCTCAGGACCTCATGATCCAGGATTCCCATCAGGTCTAGTGGCCACTGGGGCTCCGGAGCAGTATCTCTTCTAGTTCCAGGCACTTGTGAGTTGGGAAGATGAGGAGTCTGAATTTCCTGCCAGACCCAGCACACGCTGCTGAGACGGGAGCTGACAGACAGGACGCTCCATGCACGCCTGGCGGTGCACAAGGCGCCGGTCCTCACCTACCGCCCGCAGTCCTGACGCCACCGGGCAGGGTTCCCAGGCCCATGGCCTAGGAGTCAGTGCATTTGGTTTAGTGCCCGGTTCTGCTCCTTGGGCTTCCCTGATAGCTCAGTTGTTAAAGAATCCGCCTGCAATGCGGGAGACCTGCGTTCAGTCCCTGCGTTGGGAAGATCTCCTGGAGAAGGGAAAGGCTACCCACTCCAGTATTCTGGTCTGGAGAATTTGATGGACTGTATAGTCCATGGGGTCTCAAAGAGTCAGACATGACTGAGCGACTTTCATTTTCACTTTCTGCTCCTTTCAGGCAGCTGCCATCTCAAGACTCCACTGCTCCCTGGAATGGCATGCAGGCCTCTGTCCTTCCTTTTCCGCAAGAAATGGCTCCTCAGCGTGGAGGAGTTGGGATCCACGGCAGTCTTGTTTCATGTTGAATGATCTCAGACCCTTTTGGTTCAAGCTGGTGGTGTTTTCACCGATGTAAATTTTGTGAGGGCTGTTCATTGTGTGAACATGTCACAGTTTGTGTCTCCAATCTCCTGGTCACTGACACTTGGCCTGGTACCAACGTTTTTGTCATAAAGCTGCTATAAACATTCTTGGGCAAGGCATCTTTTAACATGTTTTTTCATTTCTTTTGGACAAAGGCTGTGGGGTCTTTTCTGGGTCCTCCAGGTTCATCCATGTTGCTGCAAATGGCAATATTCCCTGCTTTTTATGTATATCATTGCCTCTTTATCCATTCATCTGCTGATGGATATTTAGGTTGTTTCCATGTCTTGGCTATTGTGAATAGTGCTGCTCTGAACAATGACCTGCATGTATCTTTTAAAATTGCTTTTTGTTTTGGATATATCTCCAGGAGTGGAATTGCTGGGTCATATGGCCTCTTTATTTTTAGTTTCCTAAGACACTAAAGAATGAAGGGATGGAGCCAAAGCAAGAACAATACCCAGCTATGGATGTGACTGGTGATAGAAGCAAGGTCCAATGCTGTAAAGAGCAATATTGCATAGGAACCTGGAATGTCAGGTCCATGAATCAAGGCAAATTGGAAGTGGTCAAACAGGAGATGGCAAGAGTGAACACCGACATTCTAGGAATCAGTGAACTAAAATGGACTGGAATGGGTGAATTTAACTCAGATGACCATTATATCTACTACTGTGGGCAGGAATCACTCAGAAGAAATGGAGTCAACAGAAGAGTCTGAAATGCAGTGCTTGGATGCTATCTCAAAAACGACAGAATGATCTCTGTTCATCTCCAAGGCAAACCATTCAATATCACGGTAATCCAAGTCTATGCCCCAACCAGTAACGCTGAAGTAGCTGAAGTTGAACGGTTCTATGAAGACCTACAAGACCTTTTAGAACTAACACCCAAAAAAGATATCCTTTTCATTATAGGGGACTGGAATACTAAAGTAGGAAGTCAAGAAACACCTGGAGTAACAGGCAAATTTGGCTTGGAATGCGGAATGAAGCAGGACAAAGACTAATAAAGTTTTGCCAAGAAAATGCACTGGTCATAGCAAACACCCTCTTCCAACAGCACAAGAGAAGACTCTACACGTGGACATCACCAGATGGTCAACACCGAAATCAGATTGATTATATTCTATGCAGCCAAAGATGGAGAAGCTCTATACAGTCAACAAAAACAAGACCAGGAGCTGACTGTGGCTCAGATCATGAACTCCTTATTACCAAATTCAGACTCAAATTGAAGAAAGTAGGGAAA
>SJYT01021001.1:0-13011 GCA_006410635.1 Cephalophus harveyi
CTTTTGGACTCTGGGAGAAGGTGAGGGTGGGATGATTTGAGAGAATAGCATTGAAACGTGTATTACCATATGTGAAATAGATGACCAGTCCAAGTTTAACGCATCAAACAGGGCACTCAAAGCTGGTGCACTGAGAAAACCCAGAGGAATGGGATGGGGAGGGAGGTGGGAGCAGGGATCAGGATGGGGGGACACAGGTATATCCGTGGTTGATTCATGTCAATGTATGGCAAAAACCACCACAATATTGTAAAGTAATTAGCCTCCAATTAAATAAATAATTTTTTAAAGAAAAATTTTACCTGATTAAAAAAACTCTTGGACTATGTTTTCAGATAATTAAAAATAGATGGATTGGTAAAATATTGATTGGACTTTTGACTCACAGATAGAGCTATTTCCACAGTGTATACCATTCCTTCCTATTATGGAAAGTTTTCCATTATTTTAAGAATTCCTCAGATGAAATAACTTTGAGAAATAAAACATTTGGAGAATGCTATTAACCCACACTTATTTTTTCACAATTGAAATCTATCTTTATCCCTTTTGTAGCTTTTTTCATTGAGCCTGTTCCATAGTTCTATGGATAAGAAGTATCCCTCTCTGTTGTCTACTTAAGAAAAAATTAGTCCTATCTCAATGGGAAGTTTTAAAAAAATGGAAAGATATCACTGTATCTCTTTAATTTTTATCTAGTCTGTCCCATTGGAATTACAATATGCATTCCATTTTAAAGAATTAACCTATTTATTATTGACCATCTTCAAAGCTAAAATATGAATGGACAAAAAGAACAAAAAACTTTCCAAAGAATGAGTATGATGTCAGGAAAGGAATCCCAAAGATGTTTCACACTTATTTAAAGTTGTTACTCTCGAGAGTAACTTTGCTAATGCTTCCATCTGGTCATTTTATTCAGCTATGTGTTGAATTCTCTCTTGAGAATATTGAAGAAGCTTGTACAGAACAGTGAGTGTCAAACTTGGCTCCACACTTCTTCCTAACTAAGATTTTGGTCTCCAAATCACCATGCCTCATTTACATACTAGGTTTTCAAACAATATTTCATATAAAAATGTTTGAAAACTTTGTATACTTAATTTTACATTAGGTGTGAAAACAGTTTCACATTTTTTTTAATTCAAAAGGATCCATCAAATAATGCTATAAATAGTACAGTAGTAAATGTGATTAACATGTTTTCTAAAGTATTGCTTTACCAATATGGTATTAGTAAAGATAACCTATGTTAATTATCTGCCTGGCTTAATCTCTACTAATAGCTAATGTAGGCTATTTAGAATTCAATAGAGTCTCAGGGTTAACTCATGTATACAGCATTCTTTTTGGCATGTGGTAAATATATTGGGAGTAGTGTCAAATCACTTTTTTCTCTCTTATTTCCTCCCTCCTCCTATCTTTTTCTTCCTCCAGTCATTCAACAGACATTTATCAATTACCTTCTATGTTTTGATGTAGAAAGTACCAGAAGTACTTAACATATAATAAAAATGAGAATATCTAGATATTGTGTCATATTTAAGATAAAAATTACTTACAATATATGTGTACATTGGTTAACATATACAAACTGAGGCAAAAATAAGATCTTTTTTGAATGTCTTAATTTAATAATTATATTGCTTATATTCTGAAAAGAGGAGTAAAAATTCCCAAAATGTTATCTTCAATGTAAAAATTATATCAGCATCACCTCTGCGTTTCTTGATCAGGAATTGAGTTACAGTGTTAACATTTATATTCTTATTTAATCTTCGTGATAACTCTGTAAAGTACATACTGTAATGGACTTTGTCAATGAATGGAAAGATGGTTGAGTACTTTGCTTTGTATCTATTTTCTATATCATATAAGGGGCATAGTGACCATGTGACAGTCTGACACCAGAGTCTCTGTTCTTGAGACTGCATTATACTGTTTTATGCTTGGGTTAATTCATGTCACTGATTAACATGGTTTCGTCTCTCCGGCACTTGAGCCTCTCACATTACGCACAGTCGTCTACAGTCACAATTTGGATCTGTCAGCTCTTTCTTATTTCAGGATTCTTTCTTCACATAGACAATTTTCAGTAGTTCTTGTTTTTGTCTGTGTTCTTTACCTATTTAATTCCAATTCATCCTCCAGCTATCAGCCAAAATATTACTTCAGAAAAGAGTTATCTGACCCACAGAACTAAATCAAATTTAGTTTTCCTAGCACTGTAGACCTCTTATTTCTGAACACTTCACACAAATGTACTTTTCTTTTCTTTTTTTGGTAACCATTTGATGGGTGTGTTTGTACCCTCACTGGGATATGAGCCCCGTAAAGGTAAAAATCATATATCTCTTTATGATTTTCATTTTAAATCATGCACCAGGATAAGAGGCTGACCATACTCAGTGCTCAATTACCAGTCCTCACCTTACTCAATTTCTTGGTAATATTTTACACCATCTTCTTTAAATAATAATCTTCAAATCCAAGATATCACTTTCTCCTGGATTTCTTCCTGCCTCTTGAATAGTTCCTTCTCATACTCAGTTGCTAAATTATCCTTCTGAAATCTTTAAACTTTTAAATTCAGTAGTCATTCAATTTAATTTGTCTCCTCTCTTTTTATTCACTATCTAAGGATTTCATTGTTTTTCAAGACTTTAGTACCATTCTTGTCTATATCAACATAAACTTTTGCTTAGTAGATTGGAATAGAATCTGAGGTAGTCTCCCTGTTTCCTCTCTGGCTTCTTTCATTCTATTAACAACAAAGTGACCAAAGAAATATTTTTGAAACATTAAGCCATATCATATCATCCTCTAATGACTTGTCACATTTAGAATAAAATCCTATGTTATTACTATGACCTGTAAGCCCTTGCATCCTCTGCATCCTAAATGTATCTGGGCCCACATATATATATACACAATATATATATTGTGTGTAAAATATATATATATATATATATAACACACATGTATATAATATATATAATACAATATAACATATATATACTATATATATATAACACAATATAACATATTGTTATAACTTAATAACTCATCTCCATCATACTCAACTTTTTGATAATCTCAGGAAAAAGCATCAGTCTTCTACTTTTAGGTTTTGTACTTTCTCTTCTCTCTCTATATTATCTTTCCTCAAATAATTTAGTACCTCACTTCATTCATGGTGCTCCTTTTACCTCCACAAAGAGAAATCTCCTACCCACCTATCCAAAAGTACACTTCTTATCACTATTTTCTTATCCTATGTTATTATTCATTATGCAATAATTACCTACCTACAACAAATATTTAATATGTCTATATGTTTATGTTTTTTAGTTTATGCCTCCACACTATAATATACATTATATAAGAATAGAGTCATCCTTGAAGAATACCAAGCACATAATATATGTTCAATAAATATATACTGAATAAATAAACAATAAGTGTTCAGAATATATTTAGTTAATAAATATATTAAAGAATGCAAGAATTCTACCTCCAGCCAAGTAGGACTAGCTTGTATAAAACAAAGCCTCTTAGAATGCCTAACAGGAAAGAATGAGTAACATTTAACAAATATTATCTAAAATAATAAAACTACCAATGCACTAAAAATATGAGGATTCCATGATCAAAGAGAGAAACAAAGAACAGAAATGAGTCCAGTATTCTGGGTAGATTTTTTCCCTTGAGGCCAAACCATTTCTAAGCTAAAGCATCCAAGTATAGAAGCCAAGTAGCTGAAGTTATCTGAAACAGAAAATGAAGTGATGAAGAAGCCCAGAAGAAAAAATTAGACAGTGAACCAAGCGAAAACAGACTGAGTAGAGTTGTAAGCATTTTTACTGTGGTAGAAGTAAAGAGAATGTAAGAGACAGTAGCCCAGGAATATACCTCAGACTTTCAATTAAGATTCCTGAAGAGTTAATCATATGAATAAATATTAGCCAGTAATAGACCACTTTAACAAATACTAAATCTTTAAATCAATTTAATGGTGGACTGGTTCAAAATGGTATACCTCTAGTAAACATATATGCTAAGAGCAAAAGAAAATCCTCTCTTGAGTAAGACAGTATCATCTAGAGTTAAAAATTATCTTCACAATATTTATAATGCCTAACATTTAATAAAAACTTGGCATTTCAGTATGCAAGAGAAAATAAGTGAAATTCACATGAAAGAAATAGTCATTAGAGATAGACCCACAAGAAATCCAGTATTTTAAGTTTTAAAAATATACATACATATGTTTGTTTTAAAAGATCCAAAGGGACTAAAAATCTATAAAAGCTGTCAACAGAAATTGTTCAATCAAAACATAATAAAATTGAGAATCCAAAAGATGGATTCTACTACAGATTAAGTAGAGCTGAAGACAAGAGATTGAACTATAAGACAGTTCAGTAGAAAAATTCCAACCTGTATCACAGAAAATAATAATAGAAATTTTTTTAAGACTTTATTTTTCAGAGCAGTGTAAAACATAAATTCGGAAGTAAGTTCAGAGATTTCTCATACACCCCCTGCCTCCACACATCTATGAACACTTACATTATCAACATCATTTACCAGATCATGTTTCCAAGGATGATCCTAAATTGATACATCATAATCACTCAATTCCCAGAGTTTACCTTTGGGTTCGTTCTTGGTGTTGTACATACTATGGGTTTGGACAAATGTATAATGATATATGCCCATCATTATAGTATTATACAGAATATTTTCACTGCACTAAAATGCTGCTGTATTCTACTATGCATCTTCTCACCTCCAACCTAGCAACTCCTGATCTTTTTATTGTCTTCATAGTTTTGCTTTTTCCAGAATGTCTTATTGTTATGATTATATAGTATGTAGACTTTTCAGATTGGCTTCTTTTATTTGGTAGTATGTACTTAAGATTCCTCCATGTCTATTCATGGCTTGAAAGTTCATTTCTTTTTAGCACTATATAAAATTATATTATCTGGATGTACCACAGTGTGTTTATCTATTTTCCTACTGCAGGACATCTTGGTTGTTTCTAAGATTTGACAATTATGAATAAAACAGCTATAAACACCTGTCTGCAGATTGAGTGTAGACAAGGTTTCGGCTCCTTTGGGTAAACACTAAGAAGCATGAGTACTGGATTATATATTCAGAGTATGTTTAGTTTTGTAAGAAACTACCAATCTGTAATCCAACGTGGCTATACTATTTTCAGTTCCTATCAGCAAGGTATGGGTGTTCCTCACCAGGATTTGATGTGGTCAGTGTTGTGGAATTTGGCCATTATAATAGGTAAGTAGTAGCATCTCACTTTTGTCTTACCTAAAATAAGGATTTTAAGTGACATATATTACACAGTTAAAAGGTTGAGCAGGTTTGTGATTTGAAACAGTAGGAGGAAAATAACATAGAATACAGGATAGACTTAATAAGTAAGTAAATACCAACTAAGATTATTTCAGATGGCTAAAATTCAACCCATATAGGCCATATAGGCAGGAAAAGCTGTGGATCTCAAATAGGATAAACACAAATAACCATATGGAGACACATTATTATAAGTGTGTGTGTTAGTTGTTCAGTCTTGTCCAACTCTTTGCAAACCCATGAACTGTAGCCCTCTAGGCTTCTCTGTCTATGGGATTCTACAAGCAAAAATACTGGAGTGGATTGCCATTCCCTTTTCCAGAGGATCTTCCTGATTCAGGAATCGAACCTGGGTCTCCTGCATTGCAGGCAGATTCTTTGCCATTTGAACTACAGGGATGTCTACATCATAATAAAACAGTGGATAAGCACATATAGAGGGTCAAAGTGAAAATGACAGCTGTATCTCAATAGAAATAATGGTTGTGCAAAATAATATACCTGTCAAAATATAATAACCCAAAGTAAAGATGCAGTAAGAATGTTTTCAGAAAAAAATTCAGAAAACTCATCACTAGAAGACCCAACCAAAGTAAACTCAAAAGAATACTCCTCAGACAAAATGAGAAAGATCCCAGACTAAAGCCCAGGATTCAGAAGAAATAAAAACCGAAGGAGGACCATATAACTCAGCATCCACTATTCAGTTCAGTATCTTAGTTTAAAAGATATGTGTTACTGAAAATCGAAACAATAATAAAACAATAGGCAACAGAGACGTAGTTACAGTTAGTGTTAAAACCACAAAATACTTCATTTACTTTAGATCTGTTAAGACATAGTTATAAATGTAATCCCAAGGATAAGCACTCTAATTAGCAGTTTAAAAAAGTGTATTAAAAGAAGTCTATAAGGGCAAATATGTGAAAGTGAAAAATACTTGATCGAGCAGAAGGAAGGACCCCTCAAAATGAGAAAAGTGGAATATTATATAGTTAAGTAAGATAAGCCAATCACAGGACAAATACTGTATGCTTTCATTTATATAAGGTAAGATATCTAAAATACTTAAAATCATAAAAATAGAGTAGGATGATGATTGCTAGAGCCTAAGGAGAGGGAGAAATGGAAAACTGTTCAAAGGTTTTAAAGTTTCAGTTATATAAGACTGAATTTTAGATATGCTGTACAACCTTGGGCCTATAGTTAACAATTCCATATTATACACTAAAGATTTGTTGGAAAAGAGCTCATATAAAAGGTTCTTACCATAAATTTTTTTTCTCTAAGAAATTGCCTTTATTTGGAGATCAGAACGATTACTGTGATTTTAAAAAGCCGTTAAATAGACATTAGTTCCATCCAACTTCAAATTGGACTTCCCTGGTGGCTTAGAGGTTAAAGCGTCTGCCTCCAATGTGGGAGACCTGGGTTCGAACCCTGGGTTGGGAAGATCCTCTGGAGAAGGAAATGGCAATCCACTCCAGTATTCTTGCCTGGAGAATCCCATGGACAGAGAAGCCTAGTAGGTTACAGTCCATGGGGTCACAAAGAGTCGGACACGACTGAGTGACTTCACCTCAACTTCAAATTGTGTGGTTTTTGTTTCTGCATTATGGTGATTATTTTTACTTCAATACTATTGGAATGAGAGTAGACTTCTGTTTGCATTTTTTTTTAAGATGGTAATATCTTTTTTTTTTTTAATTTTTACTTTATTTTACTTTACAATACCGTATTGGTTTTGCCATACATTGACATGAATCCACCATGGGTGTATATGAGATCCCAATCCTGAATCCCCCTCCCACATCCCACCCCATATCCTCTCTCTGGATGCATTTTTTTCTTGATGTAAAGTTTTCTTGTCAAGATTGAGAATAGGAACACGTTGTTGTTGTTTAATTTGTTTAATCACTAAGTCATATCCAACTCTTTTGGAACCTCATAGCCTGTAGCCTACCAGGCCCCTCTGTCCATGGAATTTTTCAGGCAAGAATCCTGGAGTGTGTTACCATTTCCTCTTCTGCATCTCTTGCATAGGCAGGTAGATTCTTTACCACTGCCCCACCTAGGAAACCCCTAATATCTGATAGGAAGCTGTATGTACAAAAAAAATCCAATCAGGATTAAAGACTAAAAATGTTCTGAAATGGTAAAAATACTAGAGGAAAACATAGGATTCAATTTTTGTAACCTTGATCTTGGCAATGATTTCATGCATATGACACTAAAAGCACAGGCAACAAAATGAAAGATAGACAAGTAAAACCACAGCAAACAAAAATGTTTTGCACAGAAAACAACTTACAGAGAGGAAAAGCAAGCTAAATAGGAGGTGGAACTATTTATAAATGGTATATCTGATAAGTTCATTCAGTTCAGTTCAGTTGCTCAGTCGCGTCTGACTCTCTGCGCGCAGCACGCCTGGCCTCCCTGTCCATCACCAACTCCCGGAGTTCACTCAGACTCACCTCCATCAAGTCAGTGATGCCATCCAGCCATATCATCCTCTGTCATCCCCTTCTCCTCCTGCCCCCTATCCCTCCCAGCATCAGAGTCTTTTCCAATGAGTCAACACTTCGCATGAGGTGGTCAAAGTACTGGAGTTTCAGCTTCCGCATCATTCCCTCCAAAGAAATCCCAGGGCTGATCTCCTTCAGAATGGACTGGTAGTCTGTTGTTCCATGTCCAGTTCTAACTATTGCTTCCTGACCTGCATATAGCTTTCTAACCAAAACATATAAGAAACTCCTACAGTTCATTAGCAAAAACAGAATAACTGAATTTAAAAATGGGCAAAGGAACTAAATAGACATTACCTCTAAGAGGACATACAAAAGGCCAAGGTGTTTATTTGTATTTGGCATTCACTGTGTATCACATTCTCAGAATCTCTTGGATTCATCATTAGGTATCAATCATTAGTTTGTAAAAATATCAGCTTTTATGTCTTTAAATACTTCTGCCACATGTTCTTGCTTCTCTTCTGGTAATCCTGTTTATTTGTGTTAGATTATGTGATATTGTCCCACAGCTTTTACAGGTTCTGAATTGTTTCTGCCATTCTTTCTTTTTTTCTCTATATTTCTAAGAAGTATTTTAAAAAAAGAAGCCTGAAAATAAAGCATGTAATATAGGAAGTGTCAAAAATTTGTTTAAGAGAATTTAGGAGAAAAAAAAAAAAAAATGACCGTGATGCTGGGTAAGATTGAAGGCAGAGGAGAAGAGCGTGGCAGAGGATGAGATAGATAGTATCACAGACTCGGTGGACATGAACTTGAGCAAATTCCATGAGATAGTGGAAGACAGGGAAGTTGGGCATTCTGCAGTCCATGGGGCTGTCTCCTTTAGGTTTCTACACTACCAGAGTTTCAAGAATAGGACCTAAACTGTTTTATCACAGTGTCTCACATATCATGTGTGCTCAATTTATTCATTTCTTTGATTTCACTTATTTTATCTCATCTATTTAGGCACCTTAGTGCTTACACTGGCATTCTAAATTTTGATTTTATTTTTGACTGAGGACTTACTTTGTTTTTCTTCATATATTCTTAAAAGGTACATATTTTGAAATGGGAGGATTTTATTTGTTATGCTTAATAAAATTTCCCCAAATATTTTTGGCTTTCTACCCCACATGTCTATTTCTCCACTCGACTTGTACTTATCCAGAAAAGCTATCCCTAAACACTCCGATCATTCTCCATTCACATCTCTTTTCCTTGTATACTTTCTTCATATTAATGATTATAAATAACGTTAGTAAATTCATAATTTATTATCTGTCAGTCATTCAATTATAAATTCCATGAGGGCTGAGACTTTGTCCAAGATTTGGGTCATACACAAGATAAATGATTGTTGAATGAATGAATGAAAAATGTTATTAATAGACCTTTTTTCTATATTAAATGTAAAATGATCATGAATTTTAATGTATAATCTTGATTTTTAAAAGTATTTTATTCAGTGATTGTTGTTCAGTCACTTAGTCGTGTCTGACTCTGTGACTCCCTGGACTGCAGCACGCCAGGCTTCACTGTCCTTTACTATCTCCTGGAGTTTGTTCAAACTCGTCCATTGAGTCGATAATGCCATCCAAACATCTCATCCTCTGTGGCTCCCATCTCCTGCTGCCCTCAGCCGTTCCCAGCATAAGGGTCTTTTCCAATGAGTTGGCTCTTTGCATCATGTGGCCAAAGTATTAGAGCTTCAGCATCAGTCCTTCCAAGTGGAAGCTGATATTCAGTGATATCAATATTTAAAAAAAAAAAATGTTATGAACCCTTCATCTAGTTTTAGATTCCTTGAAATGATATTTCCATGAAAACTATTTGAAAACTTTCCTTTCTTCCCTGTGATCTATAATAATTTTAACAGGATAATTAGTTATTTGAAAAGTTTATTTAAAGCCCATCCTCTACCGTCACTGTAATAAGATTTCTAACATTTATTCATGTAGTTTGGTAGTTTATTTGATATAGAATATAGAAATTATCACAAATCACATAAAATTTTATCATAATGGTTTTATTTTCTATCTCATTTTACTTAAACACTTCAATTTTTTTTTGTTTTTGTATATTATGCAGTTTTTTCTTTCTCCTCTCCTCTCTTCTTTTCTTTTAGTGCTTTTCTCCTCCCTTTCTCTCTAAACACTTTCACATACACACCAGTCCACAACCTCATCATTTCTATCTCTTTGAGATACTGTTAGTCTATTTATTTGATCTTTGCAAAGATACCTGCTGCTGCTGCTGCTACTAAGTCACTTCAATACCTAACATTCTAGTATTTACAATCAAATTATATTTTTAATTGTTTTTGTCATTACTTTCATATTGCAGCATTTATTTTCTGACACAAAGTTGTATAGTTCAATTGCAGTTCACTTATTACCATTTTTTCCCATTTAGAAATGTTTAAAGGTTTTTTTCTATGTAGGAATTTTGTTTTATTTTTACTTGCCACTAGTAAGATTTTAATATGCTTGTGCCTCAAACATGTTTAAGAATCTTTAAGATTCAATTCATTGATTACTTGAAAAATGGTTATTTAATTCAGATTTTCTTCACCTGTAGAAAATTGTATTTTTTATTCTCCTGGTAACTCATATCCTCTGTTCACATGATTTTCATATCTTTGTCAATTTTTCCACTTAAGAATTTCATGTCATTGATAAATTTCCAGCAACATGCATTAAAACCATGGCTACATTATGGTTACATTCCTTGTGTTTTTGGTCTCCTTGCCACCATTCCTTATCATATTCATCTTCAGCTTACATATAATTTGATGCCTGTTCCTTAGAATCCTATCTATTCATATTCCATTAGTAGCAAGAATCTAATTTACTAAAATGTCCTTGCAGTAGATTAATTTCATAGCATTTTTCCCTTTAATGATCTGGATATTTTGTTCTTTACCATGTTCTGTCATAGTTTCTCAAAAGTTACGTTTAAAAAGTCAGTAATTTCTGTACTCATTTTCAAAGATGCCCAGAGGTAGCTGAAATGCAATACTCACCATGAATGATTGTTCTTGACCTTTCCCTCTTACTATAGACAAGTTGCCCAGTCAGTCCGAGGGCCATCTATATAGTGATAGTCTGGAGTTGGTGTCCCTAACCCCCTTGTTGTTTAAGGGTCAGTTTTATTTTGTAGGACAAATTCAGGTACCTAAATGAGTTTAACTCCAAGTTCTAGGCAGTTTTAAAAATTAAATGCAATTTTATCCCTCTCACACTACTGTTTCTGTGATATTCTGAGTACCGTGGAAATACTGCAGTTTTCAGCATGTACAACCACTAGGGTCTCTTTTCTTAACTCTATACTGTTTTACTTGAAGGGAATACAAATAATTTAATTCACCATGCCTCCATTGTGTTTTTTTCTTTTCTTCTTTTTTTTTTTTACTTTTTAGTCAGTTGTTTTCTAAAACATTTTAGAATGTATTTGACTGCAGTAAAGTGAAGCATGCGTGGATCAATTGTTTTATTAATTTCCTCAGTTTGTCTAATTCTGAAAGCAAAGCCAGGGAATGCCCTAAACTAAAAGCTGAATACATTTTCCTAAGTTCTGCTCTATTTACTTTATAATGTATGTTTATAGCCTCCATATTCTTGCATTATATAATATGCTATTCCTAGATATTTTCCTTATTCTTAAGATAGAAAAGAACTACATTTATTATCTATTGTAGGTGAAAACTTAATGAGAAATTGCTATTTTGAGAAAGTTTAACATTTTATTTTTAATGTTACTTAAAGTTATAATTGGACTTCCTTGATAGCTCAGTTGGTAAAGAATCTGCCTGCAATGCAAGAGATTCCGGTTGGATTTCTGGGTTAAGAAGATCCACTAGAGAAGGGATAGGCTACCCACTCCAGTATTCTTGGGCTCCCCTTGTGGCTCAGTTGGTAAAGAATTTGTCTGCAAAGTGAGACCTGTGTTCTGTCCCTGGGTTGGGAAGATCCCCTGGAGAAGGGAAAGGCTACCCACTCCAATATTCTGGCCTGGAGAATTCCATGGACTGTATAGTCAATGGGATCCCAAAGAGTCCCACACCACTGAGCAACTTTCACTTTCACAGGGTTATAATTAGGAGCTTCCCGGCTGTCTCAGTGGTAGAAAATCTGCCTGCAATGCAGGAGACACAGGTGACATGGGTTCAATCCATGGGTTGGGAAGAAATCATGGAGAAGGAAATGGCAACCCACTCCAGTATTGTTGCCTAGAAAATTCCTTGGGCAGAGGAGCCTGTCAGACTACAGTCCATAGAGTCACAAAGAGTTAGATATGACTAGCAATCAGCATGCAGGGTTATAATTGTTGGCAGTAACTTGCAAAGTGTTATTATGATTCAAGGTTCATATATGTTTCAACTGAAAGGACTCTTAAAACAATTTGATTAAGATATGATATTCCATATCATATAAAGAAAGAACATAAAGAAATAGAAGATATAAAGAAATAGAACATAAATATTAATTTTCTGTATATTTGGAGCAAAAAGCCACAAAATTGTGAGATGTTGGGATACATAAGGGAAGATATCAACATAACGCATGACTAAACAATTAATATTGGTAGCAGAAGTAAATGTAAATAAAAGACTGGCTATAATTAAAGTGTTAAAACTAACATTAAATGGTGGCAAAAAAAATGTGATTAATGTGAAGGAGTGATAGAAATGAATGTAATAAAAATTTGAGTAGGAAGGAGAAAAAAGTAATTTTTCCATGATTCCTACTAAAATTCTGTGTTTAAATATAGTTTTCTTAATTTTAGTGGCAAGATATATTCCATGAGGAAATTCAAGTATGAGAAAAATAGTTAAGTATTTCAACTTTGTTGTGGCAAAACATTCATTTAAAAACCACCAATTTTAAATGTCCAATTCAAAGTTTTGTATTTTATATACATATATATTCATTCATTTTTCACAGTCGAGATATTTAATTTTTAATCTCCCAAAGTCAATTAAAAATATTTTATCATCTCTTTCATGCTTTTTTCTTTGGTCAATGGGTTATTTAAAGTGTATTCTTCAATTTCAAAATATTTTTGCTAGATACTCTTTCTCTCTCTCTGTTTTTAATTTCATCTCTTAAGTTTCTTGTGG
>SJYT01021001.1:13099-107011 GCA_006410635.1 Cephalophus harveyi
GAGATATTTAATTTTTAATCTCCCAAAGTCAATTAAAAATATTTTATCATCTCTTTCATGCTTTTTTCTTTGGTCAATGGGTTATTTAAAGTGTATTCTTCAATTTCAAAATATTTTTGCTAGATACTCTTTCTCTCTCTCTGTTTTTAATTTCATCTCTTAAGTTTCTTGTGGTCAACGTACTGTGTATGACTTAAATTTTTAAAAATTGAGACTCTTTTTACGCCCATAATATGGTCTGTTTTGGTGAATATTTTATGAGGACTTCAAATAATTGTTATCCCGCCATTGTCAGAGAAAACGTCTTTGGTTCATAATGCTATTCAAGCCATCTGCATTCTTACTGATATTCTTCCTATTTATGTCACTGATAATTGAGAATGCAGAGTTCAAAACTCCATTTATAATAATAGATTTGCCTTTTTTGATTATATTACATTTGATTTATGTGTTTAAATACATATATATTAATACTTTTATTAAATGTATATACTTTTAGCATTGGGAAACCATTTTGATGACTTGTGCACTTTATCTCCATGGAATATCTCTTCTTATCCCTAGATATATTTTTATTCCAAAATCTGCTTTACTAATATTAATATAGTCATACAAGCTTTCTTTTTTTAACTTATTTTATTGGACCTATTGCTCATTTACAGTGTTGTTAGTTTCTGCTGTACAACTAAGTGAATCAGTTACACATATGCATACATCCACTCTTTTTCAGATTCTTAGTCCCATATAGGTCATTATAGAGTATTGAGTAGAGCTCCCTGTGCTATACAATATGTTCTTGTTAGGTATCTATTTTATATATAGTAGTGTGTATATGTCGATTCCAGTCTCCCAGTTTATCCCTCCTTCCTCTTTCCCCCTTGGCAACCATAAGTTTGTTTTCTACATCTGAGACTATTTATATTTTGTAAATAAGTTCATTTGTACCTTTTTTTTTTTTAAAGATAAGACATATACGTGATATCATATGAAATGCTCTTTCTCTGACTTCAACAGTGTGGCAATCTCTAGGTCCATCCATGTCGCTGCAGATGGTATTATTTCATCTTTTTTATGGCTGAGTAACATCCCATTGTATATATGTGCTGCATCTTTATCCATTTACCTGTTGATGGGCATTTAGGTTGTTTCCATGTCCTGGCCATCATAAATAGTGCTACAGTGAACAAAGGGGTGCATGTATCTTTTCAAAATATGGTTTTCTCCTGTTATATGCCCAGGAGTGGGATTGCCGGTTCATATAGTTATATTTTTTTAAGGCACCTCCATATTGTTTTCAATTGTGGCTGCCTAACTTTCCCACCAACAATGTAGGAGGTTTCCTTTTCTTCACAGCCTCTCCAGAATTTCTTGGTGGTAGATTTTTTTCACAATGGCCATTCTGACAAGTGTGAGGGGATACCATCTTTCTTGCATTTAGTGTTTGCATGGGGTGTCTTTTTCCAGCAGTTTATGTGTAACATATCTGTGGCTTTATAGCAAAGCTAAATCTTTCAGAAGCATGTGGCTAGATATTGCTCTTTTATCATATCTGATTATCTCTGGTTTTTAATTGGATATTCAAACCCTTTATAGTTAGTCATGAATATTGACATATTTTGAATTTGTTGTTTCCCATTTGGTTTTCTATGTATCCCATTTGCTCCTCTTGCATTTTTAATATTATTCCTTTCCTCCATTACATGAATTCAGAGTGTTTTATAAGCTATTTTTGTCTACTATTTATTAGATTATCAGTGATGTAACTTTTTTACTATTTACATTCTTATACTATTTATATATTTAACGCAATCTATCTTCAATAATTGTATAGTTAGATTTTTAAAGAAGCTATGGTATAAGTCTACCTCCCTGCCCATCTTTTGTGACACCATTTTCATACATTTCGCATGTATAGGTCCAAAGTCCATCCATTTGATCTGAAAAAAATTCTGCAATCTTTGTTACACATTTTTTATGGTAAATGGTATCAGCTTTTTATTTTAGGCTTAAAATATCTTTATTTCACCTTTATTTTGGAGATACATTTTTGTTGGGTGTAGAATTCTATGTTGGCACTTCCTTTGCTTCATAGTTCAAAGATACTGCTCTATTGTATTCTGGCTTCCATTATTTCTGATAAAAATTCTCTTTATTTGTATTCCCCTCTTAAATAATGACTTTGAGCTTAATTGAGATTCTAAGACCAGTATGATTATAATGTATCAGCTGTTAAAATGTTTTTACTATTTGGTAATTTTTCTAATACCACAGGTCATCAAAAATTTTTCATTGCTGTTGGTGTTTTTCCTAACCTGTTTTCATCTGGATAGACTCTACTACTATGTCCTAAAGTTCACTTATCTTTCTTTCTACCATGTCTTTTGTAGTATTAATTTTCACTTCTGGTACTATTTTTTTCATTACTCATTGTTTAATTTTAGTTTATTTAATATCTTCCATTTATCTACTCTTCGTTTATATTTCTTCCCCTAGACTTTAAGATATTCATTTTTAATCTCCTTGCCTGGGCCTTCCCTGGTATCTCAGTTGGTAAAGAATCCACCTGCAATGCAGGAGACCCTGGTTCAATTCCTGGGTCAGGAAGATCTGCTGGACAAAGGATAGGCTACCCACTCCAGTATTCTTGAGCTTCTCTTATGGCTCAGCTGGTAAAGAATCCACCTGCAATGTGGGAGACCTGGGTTCGATGCCTGAGTTGGGAGGATCCCCTGGAGTAGGGAATGGCTACCCACTCCAGTATTCTGGCCTGGAGAATTCCACGGACTGTGTATAGTCCATGGGGTCGCAAAGAGTCAGACAGGACTGACTGACTTTCACTTCACTTCACTGCCAGTTTTATTATTTATGCCATCCTTGAGTCTGTTTTATTGACTGATTTTTCACTCAATAATGGGTCACATTTCCTGCTCATTTTCATGAATGATAATTTTGAATTGAATCCTGTCACTCTAAATTATCCACTATTTGATGTTACATCTTGCTCTTTCCCTGAGTTTTGAGTTAAAGGTTTTTTTTTTAACTCGAATCAGTTTCAGTCATTTTCAGGCTTGTTTTTAAATTCTGTTGAGCGATAACAGAGGGGCATTTAATACAGAGTTAACTTTGATCCTCTACTATATAAACAGCTTTTAGATAATTTTATTCAAAACTCATGTATTACAAGGTCTTTACATTCTGGCTTATGGAAGGACCAACATTTCATAGCCTTTTGTGAGCTCTAAAAATTTCTGTGCCTACTCTGCTGTGAGTTCTTTCCTGAGAGTAGCATTTCTTCTCATAGCCTGGTTTGGCCTATGTCCAAGGCCTGGAGGAAATCCTTCATCTCTAGAGATTTTTCTCAGTGGGCAGCTCTCTCCTTCCTGGTACTCTTTCTTGTAAATTCTAGACACCTTCACATGCTGGTACTCATCTGTCTTCATCAGAACAGGCGGATTTGGGTTGGAGTTAATCTCATGCCCTGGAAACTGCCATCAAGTAGTATATTTCTAGTTTTTCTTTCTTCTATATTTCTTCAAGAATAATAGTTCTGTGTTGCCAATATTTAAAAACTCATTTCATATATTTTGTTTGGTTTTCTATGTGCTTAAGATAGAGAATTAACTCTGGTCTCTGTTGGGGCCACTGTCATAAAGGGTAGATGACAATCATTTATTTCATTTCATGTTAATTTTTGCTCTGAATTTCTATCATTTTGACCTCTTCTGAAAATACAACTCAGTCATTTTTGCTTTTTAATTCCACAGTCTCCAACCAGACCATGCTGCAACAGGCTAGGGAGGCTCCACTGGCCTTGAGTCGATACAGTTTCCAGAGAGCTGTCCTTTACCCAAGATATTTCTATCGGGTCCAGGGTGTTTTAGATTTTGAATGTTGCTTAAGATCCAGAAATTTATGTTGCAGCTGGAAGCCTTTGTGCCTGGCTTATAGATTAGCCTTTTTATCTACTCTGCAAGATGTGAATTAAAGTTGAGATTAAACATATCTATCATGTAGATATTTCATTCAAGAACTATTTTTAAAAGTTCTTCTAGGTGTCAGGAATTGTTCTTGTATTAATCCATTTAATTCTCATGATAACTATTCAGTTAAGAAACTGTTACTATCAACATTTCATAGATGAGAAAATACAGCCACAGCAAGGCATAGTGGCTTGCTTCCCAATTTCACAACTAGTAAATGAAGAGGAATTTTACCCAAGTAGTCTATTTCCAGTGTTGGGATTCTTAACAACTATACACTACAGTCTTAGATACACTTAAAGCAGCATTCAGATAAGCGTGTATTGTCTAAAAAGCATATATTAATAAACAGTGGAATTAAAATAAGGGAACTGAGCAACCAACTAAAGTTGTAACAACTACAACAAATCCAAAGAAAGCTTCAGTTCAGTTCAGTTGTTCAGTTGTGTCTGACTCTTTGCAACCCCAAGGACTGTAGTACTCCAGGCTTCCCTATCCATCACCAACTCCCGGAGCTTACTCAAACTTATGTCCACAGATGCCATCCAACCATCTTATCTTCTGTCATCTCCTCTCCTCCTGGCTTCAATCTTTCTCAAGCATCAGGGTCTATTTCAATGAGTCAGTTCTTCGCATCAGGTGGCCCGGCCAAAGGGCTGGAGTTTCAGCAGCAGTCCTAACAATGAATATTCAGGACAAAAGAAAGTATAACAAAAGCTTAATAAGGCATACAAGCTTAAAGCTTAATAAAAGAAAGCAGAACAAAACTTAATAAAGGTAAAAATAGAAAATTTTAAATTAGAAATGAAAATGGAAGCACTAATAAATTAATGTAAGAACTGATCTTTGTGGGAAAATGATAAAGCATAAGTCATGAAATAAGAAATCCTTATAAAGAAATAACCATACACGAAATACAAACTGGTTTAAAAACATCTGAAAAAAAATCTTGATTACTATACAAATAAATTTTAGAATATCAACAGACAACTTTATGGGCAAATATAATTATCAAAGCAACTTCAGAAGACTGAAAGCAAACTCACCAATCATAATAAGTAAAATAGAAAAAATTATTGAAGGACTACTCTCCAAAAGTCACCCAGAAGTTTTCTTGGAGCAATTCTATTACTGTCTCTTATACACATCTAGATGTGTATAAGAGACAGCAGTTTTATTTTGTAGGACAAATTCAGGTACCTAAATGAGTTTAACTCCAAGTTCTAGGCAGTTTTAAAAATTAAATGCAATTTTATCCCTCTCACACTACTGTTTCTGTGATATTCTGAGTACCGTGGAAATACTGCAGTTTTCAGCATGTACAACCACTAGGGTCTCTTTTCTTAACTCTATACTGTTTTACTTGAAGGGAATACAAATAATTTAATTCACCATGCCTCCATTGTGTTTTTTTCTTTTCTTCTTTTTTTTTTTATCAACTCCTCAAGATGTGTATAAGAGACAGGCTATCATTATATTGGTATCAAAACTCAAAAGTAGAACAAAACAGACAACTATAGATAATTCAGAAACATTCTAAAAAATGATATACTGTTAACAAGTATGGGTTTTCTATAAATTCTAGAATTATACAAATCATTTTCTACATTGGTAGGAAAAGCATACAATTATCTCCATAGATATTAAAAAGGCATTTTATAAATTTAACATCTACTCTTGGTTAAAAACTAAAAAAATAAAGAGTTGGAAAATTTCTTTGGGGAGGAATATATATCTGTATCAATATAAATATACTTTGAGAAATATTCACTTTTCTGGATATGTCTTAGGTGCTTGCATTCTGCTTATTGGGCATATAGACAAATCTGCATGAAGGAAAATTCTCTTTCATTTTTGGTCCTCTATCAAATCATGTTCCTTGTCTTCTCTTCTCCTAGAATGTTGACTAGTACTGTTCAGATTTAGTTTAGATTTTGACAGAACATGAGAATAGGCAATGATCAAGAAACTACCATTCTTTGCCAATGAGAGATATTCTTGAATCAAGAAATAAGCAGGAGGATAAAGAAATATAGGATAAAGCAATACACACTATAACAGCATGAATTAACTGGTTTCGCTTCAGTTACTTAGAGCATGAAACCCCATATCCACGTTTGATTTTGAAGCCTATGTGTTCCACCTCAGTATTTCCCTGGTGGCTTAGCCAGTACAACTCTGCCTGCAGTGCAGGAAATGGAAGACAGGTGGGTTCAATCCCTGGGTAGGGAAGATCCCTGGAGAAGAAAATGGCAACCCACTCCAGTATTCTTGCCTGGAGAATGTCACGGACAGAGGAGCATGGCTACAGTCCATGAGGTAACAGTCAGCACAACTGAGTGACTAAGCGTGCTCAGTATTTCCAAGGTTGCCATACTCCTTAGTTCTAGTATGGGTTTGTTTCTAGTCCTTCACATCTTTGAAATTTCTTTATTCACCTTCTAAACACAACTTTTAAATGCTGTGCAAAACCACAGCAGAAGGAGTATTTCCTAACTGAAACTTAAAACTAAGAACAACCAACACTGATCATTTCCCGTTACCGATTGCTTGACGCTTCTATGTTATGAACTACCACTTTTGAAATATATTTTAAAATAATTTAATATATTAATAAAGTATGGTATCTCTATGTTAAACACTTAGTGTTACATTTTTACACTTTCCCTCAGCATATAGTGGGACTCACTTATTATAGTTTCTTTGTTTGAATTTTTATGACTGTTAGGATTTGTCATCAAACTGTGCTTATATTTTTAATGGTTATATTGATAGTTTCAGGATTAATTAACTGTAAACATACATAAATCATACATTACGAAGAACATAGTGCTTAAATACCCTTTCATAGTGAAGTGAAGTCGCTCAGTTGTGTCTGACTCTTTGCGATCCCATGGACTGTAGCCTACCAGGCTCCTCTGTCCATGGGATTTTTCCAGGCAACAGTACTGGAGTGGGTTGCCATTTCCTTCTCCAGGGGATCTTCCCAACCCAGGGATCGAACCCAGGTCTCCCACATTGTAGACAGACCACCTGAGCCACCAGGGAAGTCCTTTCACAACTGGAGCTCATTTCATCATCTTGGCACTTTTTCTTCAGAGAACTTCTTCACTTCATGCCCAGTACCACCCACATGGGACATGAGGGTTCTCTATCTCTGATTTGCTGATAAAACCCTGAATATTATGGGCTTAAGTATATGTTGACTTGGCATTTGTTCATATTTGTTTAGTTTTCTGTGATTAGCAGCCGTAAAGCTGTCTCCCACCTAATTTTACTTACATCAGTATGGTTCATTCTTAGCCTCTTCATAGCTTCCCTTTTGTGGACAGAATGTGCTCCATAAAGATTCTCTTGGTCTAATGATACTAGACTTCACTCTCTAAATAAGGGTCCTCTGGATAAGCTTTCCTATACGCTCAACCTACTCTGTGCATCTCTAGTCATATTAGATCTGCTATAGCTATTATCCCTTTATTTGATCCAAATTTCCTTTCACTTATCAGTTTTCTTTGTGACTTGCATGTGATCATTTCCTAATGAATTGAAGATAACTTTTTTGTCTTCATTCTTTTTATTATTGGATTGATTTTTGAAAAGACAATGCCATATAGAAGGCTTTTTTTCTTCAGTACATCCCATCAACTTATTATGGTACATAGTGTCTTTCAATTTGATTTATTGTTGCCTCAGATGACTTTAATGCCTTGAATTTGAGCTCCCATCCCCAACACAACAACTTATGGATGGAAGTGCTACTGCTAGATGACTTGGGTTCATTAATCTATGGCTGTGACACCTTATTTTATGTATTCCATTTTTCATGTATGAAGGACACATTATGGATCATTCTCATTTTGGTATTTAATGTGTTATTTTCACTGAACAACAAATGATGTATAATTATACATGTTATTAATTACCTACAGTTGTTTATTTCTTTGGAGCGAGTGAGAAAAAGTATAAAACAAACTCATTATTCAGAATATATGAAACTCATTGTTAATTTCTAATCCATCCATCTCTTTTCTTTCTTAAAAGATAGTATTTTATGTGAACAGCCTAAAAAAAATCTCTGTTAAGATCTTGTAGCTTTCTATAGATTTCAGATCTCATCTGTTGCTTCATCACATTCATATGGGCTTTTTTAATATCCCTCAAGTGGCAAAAACAGTATATTCTTTGCTTCTGTTTATGAACAGAATTTATTATGATCTCTAAGCTGCAAATATTTTATGTTATTTTTGTACACCTAAATGTGAGCATTTTTTTTGTACTACTTCAGAATGCTACTTTATACCCCATCAACCATGAGTTCTGTGCTTAGTCACTCAGCTGTGTCCAACTGAGCAACCTCACGGACTGTAGCCCACCAGGCTCCTCTGTCCATGGGGATTCTCCAGGCAAGAACACTGGAGTGGTTGCCATGCCCTCCTCCAGGGGATCCTTCAGGGATCTTTCCAACCCAGGGATCAAACCAAGTTCTCCCCCATTGCAGGCAGATTCTTTACCATCTGAGCCACCAGGGAAACCCGTCAACCATGAGTTCTGGTGTACTTCAAATGCAGAAATAGCAGTGAGCTTTCTGAAGCAGTTCCTGGTATACATTATAATAGCAAGGACTTTTAATTTTTTATTTATTATTGTGGCAAAAATAACATGAGACCTACCATTTTATTTATAAAGGTTGACATATATAGTAGAATATTTTAGCCATAAGCACAATGCTGTAGATCTCTATAAATTATTCATTTTGCATAATTGAAACTTTATACATGTTCAACTCCTCATTTATTTCTCTCTCCAGCTTCTGGCAATGACTTTCTGCTTCTATAAATATTACTATATCTCATATAAGGGAATAATCAAGTATGTGTTGTTCTGTGACTGCCTTATTCCATTTAGCATAATGTTATCAAATTCATCTGTTACTACATGTAGCAAGATTTCCTTCTTTTTATGGTTGAATAATATTTCATTGTAAGTATATAACACATTTTTCTTCCTTACAGTTTTATTTAGCATTCTCTTTCTTTTCTTTTGCCTTTCCCCTCCCCTCCACCTTGTCTTTCATCCCTCCTTCCCTCCTTTCTCCCTTTCTTCTTTCCTTCCTTACTTTTGAGCACATTTAAGATCTACCCTCCAAGCACATTTAAAGTGCATATTATTGATATAACTATAGTCACAAGGCTGTACACTAGATATCCAGAACTTAATCATCTAGTATAATTGAATGTTTCGATGGTTTCACCGACATCATTTCATTTTTCCTTCCTCCCAGCTCCTGGTAACTACCAATATACTCCCTTGTCTTATGAGTTTGACTATTTTAGATTCCACACATACATTACGTCATGCAGTATGTATCTTTCTGTGTTTGGCTTGTTTCCTCCAGTTTCATTTATTTGATGACAAATAGCAGAATTTTATTTTTTCCTATGGATGAATAATATCCCATTGTATGTATATGTGTAAATATGTTTTCTTTATTCAGTCACTGGTATTTCTACATTTTGGCTAATGCTGCAATTAATATGGAAATTCAGATTTCTCCCAGATACTGGTCTTACTTCTATTAGATGTGACCCAGAAGTGGGACTGCTGAATCATATTTTTCAAAGAACTTCCATATACTTGTCTGTAATGGCTGTACCAATTTACATTCCCATCAACAGTATAAAGGGTTCCCCTTACTCCACAGTCTTCCCAGCACTCATTATTTCTTGTCTTTTTGAGAATAGCCATTCTTACAGGTGATTTTAATTTGCATTTCCTTGATGACTTGTGATGTTAAGCACTTTTTCATATTCCTGTTGGCTATTTGTATGTCGTCTTTAAAGAAATGTCTATTCAAGTCTTTTGCACATTTTGAAAATACGATTATTTGGCTTTTGCTATTAAGTTGTAGGAGTTCCTTACCCTGATCACATAGGTGACTTGCAGATATTTTCTCCCCTTGTATAGGTTGCCTTTTCACTCTGCTGACACTTTCCTTTCTCTTGCAGAAGCCCGTTAGACTTAAGTAATCCCATGTGTCTATTTTAACTTCTGTTGCTTATGCTTTTGGTGTCACACCCGAAAAACCCATTGCCCAGATCAGTGCCAAGAAAATTTTTCCCTGTTTTCTACTAAGAGTTTGAAATTTTGAGGTTTTACATTTAAGACTTTAACCTATGTTATCTTTTGTGTATGGTATAAAATATGGTCTAATTCCATTCTTTTCATGTGTATATCCTGCTTCCCAACCTATGATCTAAAATGCTATATCAAGGTGGCAAGAATAATGTGAGCAAAGACTCTGGGATATGAAAAACATTTGCTATTATACATTTGACTATCTTGCTATCCTTAATACACAGAGTTAGTATTTTTTGTATTTCCAGTATCATGCAATTGAATATAGTATACTCATTCAACTTGCTAATCTTTGTCCTCAATACCTCTGTTTTTCTTTTAAGTGGATTTTAAGTCCTTTTTAAGCTATAAGCCTCCCTGAAGTTCCCACTGAGGTACATCTTTTTTTAAATAGTTCTTCAATAACTTAGTCTTTATTCCTTCTTTTTAAACATCCTGCTGCTGCTGCTGCCGCTAAGTTGCTTCAGTCGTATACTGATTTTTTGCCTCAGTGTTTGTTCTTCTCAACTAGATTGTGAGACCCTGTATTGACAGGTCCACAGTTTATATATCTTTATATATTCTACCAGGTCCTTTATAGAGTAAACACTATAATAACATTAATCATAATAACTAACTTTTATTAAATTCTTATTACATATCAGGCAAAAGTGAAAAAAATTGTTGGTTGTTGTAAATGAATATTGTGAAAAGGCAGTTACTTTCTGAATTGAACAACCCAAATTAAACACTTGGGTAACTTTCAGGAGTTGCAAGGTAGACTAGAGTCAATGAAAAATAATACCATCCTCATCCCTATGCTGCTATTCTGGCTGAGTTAGATGGCTTCCATAGCTCTGCATGTTCATATTTACCAGATATATGTCATCTACTCAAATCTTGTATCAGGAAAGGTAAGCTTCATACATAACAGAGAATTTATGATTTGATACCAATTGGATGGGTGATGTTCCTTTGTTTGAAATCTACCACATTCTTTTTCATGCTCTGGGTCCTTTGCTTTATGATAGTAACTGAGGCGACTCTTTCATCCTCTGGCAGCTATGCCAACAACATTGACCACTGAGAGATCTGTACAGGCCTTTTGCTCACAAGAGACAGTGTTGTTCCTGTCTTCAGATGTGCGCATATGTGCAAGGAATTTAGCTTAGCCGTCAGCAGTGCTCATGTACCCAGAGGCAAATGTGAACATGCTTAACTACCACAGGAAGACAGCCCAGGTCTGCTAGATATATCTACACTGCTAGAGCTAAGGCAGTGTGCCGATTGGAGAGAGGCTGTGGAGGAATGTGCTTGATTGTTCTTAGTGGGTCTTCTGTTATTCAAGTCATTTCATATCAGTCAGATGACAAGGATGAGGAGAAGCATTTTGAATGTTTAATTAAACAGTTTTATATTTTGAGATATGAGACAAAATTATTTTTCCCCATAATGAAATAGTGTTGAAATTCAACTAGTTCTAAATGTTCATGCCAGTTCCAGAAACATGCTATCAAAACAAAGAAAAATATAGAAAATATTCCATAGAAACATTATTACTTCAGCTTTAATATCAAGTTAATATAGATAATAGTTTCATTGTACAATTGCATATATAATTGTAAGCCAGAATTTGACATTTATTTGTCTTATTTTATAAAGTTGTATAAAATGGATTAAGTTGCAAATAAGTTAATAATTCATTTAATACCTATTTTATATCAGGCACAGATTTAGTTACTAGAGAGAAAAATATCTAATTAATGCTCAAGAATTTCATAGTACAATGCATACGACAGATATGTAAGCTGCTGATACAATAATATAGTAGTAAATATTTCCTTACTCACAGGCTTTACTTGTCCAAGGAATTAAGATATAGGAAAAATAACATGTTAAATAGAACAAACATAAAATATTTCAATTCTCATTATTACTTTTTAATTAGAAAAAAATAATGTGGCAAATGTTACCTTATCTGAATTAACAATTTGTAGAATTTGTGCTTACCTCTAGATTTTTCTGTGTTGACAGTAAACTGTAAGGTTGACTTTCCTTAATATTTTGCTGTCAAATGTAATTATGAGAAAATTTTAATGCAGTTAACTCTATCAGTAATTATTTAAAGATCATAATTAGTGATTATGTGATGCTGCCAAGTCCTAGGTCATGTTATTGGGTTATAGCCATTATTAATTCAGCTTTTAAATTATATGTAGTAAATTAGTATTTCAGTATTATATTGCTGTTTCTTTAATGGGGACACTGAGGAAATACACTAGAAAATAATTAACTACTCTCTCAGAACACTTAAAAATTAACAAAATAATCACTATGGCAACTCTGCAAATTAAAGTTTAATACCAAATTCCCCAGCAAATACTTTTTTCAGATTCTTATCATTTTCAAACACTTTATTTTGTCATGATTAGAACACTTCGTGTAATATTATATGGCCTAACTTGCCGAGTCTGAAAGATAAAAACTACACATTTGGGAGATATATTCTTCTTAACTATACTGAAATTTTTGATTGCTTATTAGGCCACAATTTTATATGGTGACCATAAGTTATTTTTAAACTATATGAAACTGTTCTCAAGGGTCCGTATTGTGATGGGTACAAATTAGGGACATGAATATAATCACAAAATGTCAACACTGAGCTTCTGCCTCCCTGGGTATTAATCTCTTTTTTTTTTTTTTTTTGGCTGTACTTTGGCCACAGTTCTTGCCCTGTTCTTTCATTGCCTATTCTTCCACCATTGCCACTAGTCAAGCATAGGAATATAAGCACACACTATCTCTCCATCTTCTCACTCCCTTTTAATGTTCTTCTCATTTATCAGTTCTTAAATGCTTTATCCATGGCCTTTATGAAAGACCACTTAAAGACCACATGTTTTGATATTCTAAAGATTAAGGAAAAAAAACTGAAAGTAGTTCATTTTTGTTATTCACTTTATATTAGTCAATGCAAACTTTAAGTACATTTTAATAGTTAAGGGATAAAATCCTAGTTTCATTATATGTCCTTGTGTAAGTATTTTTAAACTTTGTGTTTCGGTTTTTCACTTGAAAAATTTGGGCTAATTAAAAAGACCCTACGTCACTAAATTTCTGTAATGGTTAAACTGATTAACATATGAACAGTTCTCAAAATAATACTTGATATAGAGAAATACTATATATGTTCACTATTAGTAGTAATAATGCAGTAAGTATAATAATTACTACTAAACACTCCCTCACTCCTATGTACTGTACACAGCTTTTAAGGATGCATGGCATTTATTTGTAAGAATAGAAGAAAATATATTCATTTTTATATATTGATAACTTGTGAACAATCCTTATGGGCTGTCATTGGACTGAGCACCAGGTTTTAAGAATATCTGCTCAAGGTTCATCACTCATGATTATAGTCTTAAGGTACTGAAAGAGTTCTGTTGGCAAGTCCAGAGATTTGCTGACAAAAGCTGGCTAGTCAGGCATTTTATAGTGCTAAACCTGAAGGTCTACATTAACACAATAACTACAAGATCTTTATAGTTACTCCAGGCCATCAGGAAGCCCAAGATTACTGAAGTGGGTAGCCTATCCCTCCTCCAGAGGATCTTCTGGACCCAGGAGTCAAACTGGGGTCTCCTGCATTGCAGGCAGACTCTACCAACTGAGCTATCAGGGAAGCCCTATTATGACCAGTAGTCAGTGAAATGAAATTTTTTTTTTTTTTTTTTTTTTAAAGAAAAGGCTTTGGACAGCTAGTTTTTTTCCATTTCTTAGTTCATCCACTTTTCTTCAGTCCTTTTTTTTTTCCCCTTAATGAAAACAGCTTTTTCTTTATAAACAAACTTTTAGAATGTTGTGTAGTTTTTGAGGGCTTCCCTGGCAGCTCAGATGGTAAAGAATCTGCCTACAATGCGGGAGACCTGGGTTCAGCAGTTTTTGAAACAACGTTAAGTACATGCTTAGGTTCACTGACGGTTTTTAAACTACAGCTTAAATTGTATTATTTATGAAGAGAACCATGCATACATTCTTTTAGTATAAATTATTGTGTACTCACTAGTGTCAGGTACTGTTCTAGGCAATGGGAATAAAAAGGTTTAGGAAACAGGTATGATCTCTTTCTGTGAAGTTTATATTCTAGTGGAAGAAAATAGACAGTAGGTACTTTTTATCATTATTAAGGAAAACAAAGTAGGATTTTGCATTAAACATTGAGTAGAATGACATGGTTGGTTGGTTGATGGAGGAAGCCTTCTCTTAGGAGGCGATAATAAACAAAGAACTGGATGTTTAGAAAAGGCCAACCATGTGTAAACTTCGTGGATGAGTGTTTCAGAAAGAAAACAGACTGAAATACAAAAATCTCTTAGGGAGAAATGAATTTAGCAATTTCAAAGTGCAGAATTAATTTCTTTAAGCTTCAGTTTTTCAGTACATGGAGTATGAAAAGATACAAACTATTGAAATACAGGCCGTAAACATGATCAGGGATGCATGTGTATCACAGCCTAAGATTATAACAATATAGTAATATTAATTATCTGTTCCTTTTTATAAATTGTTTTTTTCACCTTTAAAGGAGAAAGAAATGCAACATGCAGAACACTCCACATTAACATAAAAATCAAAATTCTGGCAACACATCAAGAATGTGATAAAAATTAAACAAAAGGAAAGCATGTAAGAGCTGTCCTCATTGTTGTGCATTAATTATTTTGTTCAATTATATTGGCAAGAGAGACTCTCAAAACCAAGCAGATTAATGATCCTAAAAGTTTAAACTCCTTTATCTTCAAATTATAGAATTGTTGTGTGTTCTGACTCCCTCTGGTCTTAGCTTTTTACCTATATGTCATTATGTATTCAGCATTCAGTTATTTCAGCAAGGAGTAATTTTTCAGGGAAAAAAAAAACTGTTACCACCATAGTAAAGAGACTAATATACTGCAGGTTCAACTGAACCTCTGATGTTTATTGTTCTTACACTATCTGATGTCCTTTCAGAATTCTGCTTTGGTCAAAGCAAGCAAAATTTTCCAACAGCAAAGTGTGCCACACACTATAGTAGCCAATATATGTGTCCATGAGTGGGAACACATTTTGGATTTTGTAATAAAGAGTTTCAGTTACGTTCAGTCACTCAGTCATGTCCGACTCTTTGCAACCTGTGGACCACAGGACGCCAGGCCTCCCTGTCTATCACCAACTCCCGGAATTTACTCAAACACACTATCTGATGTCCTTTCAGAATTCTGCTTTGGTCAAAGCAAGCAAAATTTTCCAACAGCAAAGTGTGCCACACACTATAGTAGCCAATATATGTGTCCATGAGTGGGAACACATTTTGGATTTTGTAATAAAGAGTTTCAGTTACGTTCAGTCACTCAGTCATGTCCGACTCTTTGCAACCTGTGGACCACAGGACGCCAGGCCTCCCTGTCTATCACCAACTCCCGGAATTTACTCAAACTCATGCCCATTGAGTCAGTGATGCCATCCAACCATCTCATCCTCTGTCATCCCCTTCTCCTCCTGCCTAATGATCTTCGTTTTCTGAATGTTGAGCTTTAAGCCAACTTTTTCACTCTCCTCTTTCACTTTCATCAAGAGGCTTTTTAGTTCCTCTTCACTTTCTGCCATAAGGGTGGTGTCATCTGCATATCTGAGGTTATTGCTATTTCTACCGGCAATCTTGATTCCAGCTTGGGCTTCATTCAGCCCAGTGTTTTTCAAGATGTGCTCTGAATATAAGTTAAATAAGCAGGGTTTAGATAAAGCTATTGTAAATATTTTTAAAACTACCAGAACAAGTGCAAAGAATTAAAGGAATGTATAACAATATTTCAAATAGAGAATATCAGTAATGAAGTTTAATTATAAAAACAAATCCTAGTTATGTAAATGCACTAAATTTTTAATATTTTAAATTAAAAAATACAAATTTGCTAGAGAGACAGAAAACAAAACTGAGGAGGAAAAATGAGCTTCAAAGACTAGTGGGACACCATTAGTTCACTAAGGAATACATAATAGAAATCCCAAAAGAAGAGACAGAGAAAGGGAAATAAATAATGGTATAAAACTCTCCAATTCTATGATGAGCATTAATCTGCATATTTGAGAGCTTAGTTTACTATAGATAGAACAAATTTAAAGAGGTTTACACATACACAAGTCATAGTCAAAATCTTGAAAGCAGCAAGGAAAAATCAGTTATTAAATACAAGGGATTAACAGCTGACTTTTCATCAAAAGCCACTGAAGCTAGAAGAGAGTGAGGAGACATTTGTAAAGAAATGAAAGAAACAAAAACTCTATACTTTCCTTTAAGCATAAAGTAGTAAATATGCATTCTCAAAAAAACTATCAGTAGCAGACTTCCCTCATAAAAATATAAAACAAAATTCTTCAGGCTAAAGTAAAAGGATATTAGATACTAATGTGAATCAACATGAAGAAGTAAAGAGCACCATTAATGGTACCTACATAGATATTATGGGCTTCCCTGGTGGCTCAGAGGTTAAAGCGTTTGCCTGCAAGGCGGGAGACCCGGGTTTGGGATCCCTGGGTCGGGAAGATCCCTTGGAGAAGGAAATGGCAATCCACTCCAGTATTCTTGCCTGGAAAATCCCATGGATGGAGGAGCCTGGTAGGTTACAGTCCACGGGGTTGCAAACATAGATATTATAAAAGACATTATATCTCATTTTTTTCTTTTAAGGTAGCTGCATAAAGCAATAATTATACAACTGTATTGCATGGCTATAACATAAAGTTTTAGCTCATATGACAGCAATATTACAAAAGAGCAATAACACAACAGAAGTATGTTGGAGCAAAGTTTTTGCATACTACTGACATTAAATTAGAATTATTCTAAATCTGTTTTGAGATGCTGATTGATTGTGATTCCCAAGAAAACTAGTAAGAAAATAACTCAGAAAAAAAAAAAAAACACCACGTTGCTGCAGTGACATCAGCATTGTGGAGATGTGAGTTGTAAACAGAGAGGAGAGAGAAAAGGAACAATTAATTATTTCTTAATAACTAAATAAAAGGGACTCTGCATATTACACCACAACACCCAGGAGAACCCTATGCACCTGTGCTTCAGAAAGGAAGTTGATATAATTTTAAAGGGGGCTGCATATGTAAGCCTGCCCCACCCTAACCACCGTGATCAGAGTAAAAGCAAACCAAGGGAGTGTAAAATAAAGCAGACACTAAAGGGAAATGAGCAATTTGTGGCAGTCCAGCCAGCCTGATGGAAAAACCAGGTATGCCCTTGGAGTGGGATAGACTTGAGTTTGAAGGCACTATAAGAGAGGATCTTGTGGAGTCAGTCCCTCTTTCCAGGGTGAAAATGCAATCTGCTGGGTTTGGGCCAGTGATGACAATGGTGACCTCCTCACATGGGAGGCAGAAAGCAAAAGTGGTGAGTGACTGACCAATAGCTACATGGATCACAGCCAGAGAAACCACTTTCACCCGAGCAGCACAATTTCTAAGGAGGGACCTCTATAACTGAGGAAAGGAAAATGAAAGGGGGAAAGGCAGGCAAGAATAACAAAGGGCCTAGAAGAAATATATTCCCTGTGTCTGCTTCCAGCAAAAGGTTTGCCTGGGTAACTCTAGGAGTACCGCTGCTTGAGGAGTTTCCTACTGGGCAGTGGGCGCTCACAAAGCCTCAGGTGCTAAGCCCTTACCTCTCTACACTCTACCAGCAGCTTTTCTACACCTGCTGTTTTTATACATCCCCAAGAGTGCAGCACCAGGGGCAACTCAAGTAAAGAAAAACCCCAAACTTGAACTACGGTGCCACCTTCTGGGAAAACATTTGAAATGGATCCGACTTAAACATGAGCCCTAATTTAACTCCCACCAAAAAACACATAGGGAAGAAGCTCCTTCATATTGGTCTTGTGATAATTTTTTCATATAATACCAAAGTACAAATGCTGAGAAAAATTGAAGGCAAAAGGACTAGGAGGTGGCAGAGGCTGAGATGGTTAGATAGCATCACTGACTCAATAGACGTGAATTTGAGCAAGCCCTGGGAAACAGTAGAGGACAGAGGACCTTGGTGGGCTACAGTCCATGGGGTCACAAAGAGACAAGACTGAGAGACCAAAACAACAAGAACAGCAAAAGTACAAATAATACAAGCAAAAGCAAACAGATCGAACTACATTATACTTAAAATCTTTTCCACAGTTAAGAAACAGTGAAAATGAAAAGGCAACCTATAGAGTGGGGAAAAAAAATTGTAAACTATGTATCAGAAAAGGGGTTAATATCCAAAATATATAAAGATCTCATACAGCTCAACAACAAAATACCTGATTAAAAAAATGGCCAGAAGAACTAAATAGAAATTTTTCCTAAAATGGCATGCAAGTGGCCAACAAGTACATGAAAGATGCTCATCATTACTAATAACTAGGGAAATGTATGCAAAAACCACAATGAAATATCACCTCATACCTATTAGAATGGCTATGAAGAGAGACAAGAGGTGGAGGTGGATCAAGATGGCAGGATAAAAGGCTCATTTTCCCCACAAACACATCAAAAATACATGCATATGTGGAATACTCCTCATGGAAAACTAGAAACTTTCAGAATGCCTATACAACAACCAAGGCAAAAAGAAAGATTCCCACATAATTGAATAGGATGAGAAGAAAAACATCAGGTTAGGACCCATGCCCCTGGGAAAGGAATAAGGAGAAAAGGGAGATTACACAAGGGAACGTTCATGCTGGGGAGTTCGCAGGGCAAGCCACAGACTGGGCATCCCAGTCCTGGGGTCCTACAAAGAGAAGACAAGTCCCCTTGGCTGTCTGGAGAGCCACTGTGATGGAAAGAAAGCTGCAGAAACCTAAGTCTAGACTTTACTTGTGAGAAGTGTGCCACTGCTGTTTCCCACAAGACAGGGAGAAGAGAGGTCTGTCTTAGCATCTACCACATTACCATGCGACTCAACCCAAGCTGGGTGAGGCCCCCAAGCCCTTCTCACCCCAGCTACAGCATGGCACAGATCTAGGGTGGAAAGGACTTGATCGAGGGATGCAGAGGGGGTCAGGGGCCTGGAGTCCAGGTGGGCATGATGGCTGTTGTTGGTTTTGACTCAAACAGTAGAACAGAAGTGGCCCAGACTTCCAGTGGCTTCAGTTCCCACCATGCTCTAATCCCCAGACCCAGGCGAATGAACACTCTTGCTCCACCCACTACACACCACCTTGTATTAGATACAGGATGACTGCAACAGGGGAAAAGACATAATCTTGGGCTGTGTCTGAGTCAAATGGCAGACACTTCAGCACTCTCTTCCTCTGAGGCAAAGGTCCCAGTGTGGGGAGAAGAGAAAGAATACACTTAAAGGGAACAGAGCCAGCCCAGGTGTGAGCTTCAGGGCTGCTGCTTCAACAGCTTGGGAGCAGACCCTGCCCCTGACAAGGTAAGGACCGCCTCTGAGCAGAGAGAAACTCCTACCTCATGTCCAGTGCAGGCTCCAGTTTTTCCACCACCAGCTACACACCACACCCCTATCAAGTTGATAGTGGCCAGCACACCCTAAGGAAAAGCATGCTGGCATCCAACTCATATCTAGCCTTCACACCAAAGATACTGGGCATGCACAGTCTATATAAAGATGTTTCCACATAAAAACACCCCTTCAAAACCACAATAGGTAACTTTCACCTAAATTCATAGAGACAGAGAAAGTAATGTAAAATGAAGAGGTAGAGGAATTACTCTCAATTCAAAAAGCAAGAGAAAACGCCTGAAAAATAATGAAACTGAAATAATCAGTCTACTAGACAATGAATTTTAGAAGTTGGTATTAAAAATGCTAACTGAATTAAGAGAAGGAACCAATCTAAGTACAGATTATTTTAACAAAGATCTAGAAATGATAAAGGAGACCCAATTAAATACAAATAATTCA
Source organism: Cephalophus harveyi (assembly GCA_006410635.1). Lineage (NCBI taxonomy): Eukaryota > Metazoa > Chordata > Mammalia > Artiodactyla > Bovidae > Cephalophus > Cephalophus harveyi. The sequence goes on from SJYT01021001.1 coordinate 33,158, forward strand.
ATTTCTGAAATTTTTAAAAACCATACTAGAAGCAATGAATAGCTGACTAAATGACACAGTGGAATACCTAAGGGACCTGGAAGATAGAAAAATAGACACAAATCAATCAGAACATGCAGAAAAATAAATAGAAAAAAAGAGAAAGCAGCATATGAGATCTATGGGATAATAAAAATTTTACTAATATTTGCATCGTAGGGGTTCTAGAAGAGAGGGCAGTAATGAAAACTATATTTGTAGAAGTTATGGCTGAAAACTCCCCAAATCTAAAGAATGAAACACATATCCAGGTACAGGAAGCACAGAGGATCCCAAACAAGATGAACCCCAAAAGACTCAACCAAGATATATCATAATTAAAATGGGAAAAATAAAAAACAGATTTCTAAAGCCAGCAAGACAAAATTAGAGGGTCATATGCAAGGGAATCAGCTGATTTGTCTGCAGAAATGTTGCAGTCATGAAGTGATTATCATGATATATTCAATGCCCTGAAAGGGGAAAACCTGGACCCCTAGGATACTCTACCCAGAAAGACTGTCTTTTAGAAGCAGAGATAAAGAATTTCTCAGACAAGCAAAAACTAAAAGAAGTTAGCAATACTAAAACTACCCTAAAATAAATATTGGAAAGTCTTCTCTAAATGGAGACGAACCTATAGGAAAGGGAAATATAAAGAATGAAGATCACTTAAATAAGATAGTACCTAGATTATAATATAGTCCTGAGATTAAAAGACAAAATAATTGTTAAAGCAATTATAACTACAATAAATAGTAAAGGGATAAGCATGAAAATGTAAAATATGACATCAAAAACAAAATGAGGGGGGCAAGAGTAAAAATACAGGTCTTTTAGAAAGTGTTTGAACTTACATGATTTTTAGTTTAAAACAACTAGCTATAACTATGGGTCAACATGCACAAACCCTATGGCAACCACAAATAGAAATGCACAATGATACACAAAAATTAAAAAGGTACACAAGAATATACCACAAAAGAAAATCATCAAGTCACAATGGGAGAAACAAACAGAACAAGAGTGAGCAGAAAAAAGCTACAAAGGCAACCAGAAAACAAGTAATAAAATGGTGGTAATTACAAACCTATCAACATTTATTTTAAATGAAATGGACTGTATGCTCCAGCCTCCCAGTCTGTAGTGGTTTGTTATCACAGACTGAGCAGACTAGATTGTGTAGAGGAGAGACACTAGGAGCAAAGACCCTTAGATAACACGAGACCCACAGGGGCCTAAACCAACATGGTGGAAATCGCAAGAAAACTTATGAGACTTCAGGTCACTTGCACAAAAGACACAGAGTGATTGACTGGATAAAAACACAAGACCCTTCCATATGCTGCCTACAGGATTCTCTTTAGGGTGAGAGACACAGACTAAAAGTTACAGGATGGGAAAAGAAATTTCATGCAAAGGGAAATGACAGGAAAACAAGCATAGTAATATTCATATCAGACAAAATAGACTTTAAAATAAAGTCTATAATGAAAGGCAATAGCATTACATAATGATAAAGGGATCAGTCAATATAAAAAGGCACATGTAAAAGAATGAAATTAAAACATTTCCTCTCACCATAATAAAAATGAACTCAAAATGGATTAAAAACCCTAAATGTAAGGTTTGAAACCATAAAACTCCTCGAATAGAACATACAGAGAATATTCCTGAACATAAATTGCAGGAATATTTTCTTGGATCAGTCTCCTAAGGCAAAGAAATAAAAGTCAAAACAGGCAAATTTCACCTAATTAAACTTAAAAATATTTTGCATAGCAAAGGAAACCATTAAGATACCAAATGGTTGGAAAATATTTGCAAATGACGTGACCAACAAGAAATTTATATCCAAAACATATAAACAGCTCATAAAATTCAATATAAAAATCCATTCAAAAAATGGGCAGAAGACTTGAGTAGAAATTTTTTTCAAAGAAGATATACAGATACCTAACAGGCACATAGTCCATCCTAAAGGAGATCAGTCCTGGGTGTTCATTGTAAGTACTGATGTTGACGCTGAAACTCCAATACTTTGACCCCCTGATGCGAAGGGCTGACTCATTTGAAAAGACCGTGATGCTGGGAAAGATTGAGGGCAGGAGGAGAAGGGGACGACAGTAGATAAGATCGTTGGATGGCATCACTGACTCAATGGACATGGGTTTGGGTGGACTCCGGGTGATGGACAGGGAAGCTTGGCATGCTGCGGTTCATGGGGTCTCAGAGTTGGACATGACTGAGTGAACTGAACAGGCACATAAAAAGATGCTCATATTTTAATTATTAGAAAAATGCAAATCAAAACCACCGTGAGATAGATATCACCTCACACCCTACCAGAATGGCTATCATCAAAAAGTCTACAAATAAAAAAAAGTTGGAAAGGATGTAAAGAAAAGGGATCCTTCCTACACTGTTGGTGGGAATGTAAGTTGGTGCAGTCACTATGGAGAACAGTATGCTGCTGCTGCTGCTGCTAAGTCACTTCAGTCGTGTCTGACTTCAGTCGTGCGACCCCATAGACGGCAGCCCACCAGGCTCTGCCGTCCCTGGGATTCTCCAGGCAAGAACACTGGAGTGGGTTGCCATTTCCTTCTCCAACGCATGAAAGTGAAAAGTGAAAGTGAAGTCGCTCAGTCATGTCCGACTCTTCAGGACCCCATGGACTGCAGCCTACCAGACTCCTCCACCCATGGGACTTTCCAGGCAAGAGTACTGGAGAATCCCATGGATGGAGAAGCCTGGTGGGCCGCAGTAAAGAGGTTCCTTAAAAAACTAAAAATATGATAGAATTACCATATGATCCAGCAATTTCACTCGTGTGTGTGTGTGTGTGTATATATATATATACCAAAAAAAAAAAACAGAAAACACTCATTCAAAATGATACACGCACCCCCAATGTTGATAGCAGCACTATTTATAGTAGCCAAGACATAGAAGCAACCCATGTGCCTAACTGCAGATGATCAGATTAAGAAGATAGCACACACACACAATAGATTATTGCTCAGCCATAAAAAAGAATGAAATACTGTCAATTTGTAGCATTATTGATGAACCTAGAGATTAATATCCTTTAGTGAAATACATCAGAAAAAACAAATATTATATGATATCAATTACATGTAGAATCCTAAAAATACAAATCAACGTGTATGCAAAACAGAAACAGATTCACAGATAAAGAAAACAAACTTGTAATTACCAAAGAGAAGAGGAAGGGGTAGGGAGAAATAGGGTTATGGGACTGACAGGTAAAAACTACTATATATATGACAGAGGTTATAACAAAAATGTATTCAGTAGCACAAAAAATCATACCCATTATCTTACAATGCAGCCATGAAATTAGAAGACGCTTGCTCCTTGGAAGAAAAGTTATGTCCAACTTAGATAGCATTTTCAAAAGCAGAGACATTACTTTGCCGACTAAGGTCCGTCTAGTCAAGGCTATAGTTTTTCCTGTGGTCATGTATGGATGTGAGACTTGGACTGTGAAGAAGGCTGAGCGCCGAAGAATTGATGCTTTTGAATTGTGGTGTTGGAGAAGACTCTTGAGAGTCCCTTGGACTGCAACGAGATCCAACCAGTCCATTCTGAAGGAGATCAACCCTGGGATTTCTTTGGAAGGAATGATGCTAAAGCTGAAAACTCCAGTACTTTGGCCATCTCATGCGAAGAGTTGACTCATTGGAAAAGACTCTGATGCTGGGAGGGATTGGGGGCTGGAGGAGAAGGGGACGACAGAGGATGAGATGGCTGGATGGCATCACGGACTCGATGGACGTGAGTCTGGGTGAACTCCGAGAGATGGTGATGAACAGGGAGGCTTGGTGTGCTGCGATTCATGGGGTCGCAAAGAGTCGGACACGACTGAGCGACTGAACTGAACTGAACCCATAATAGAAGATAATCTGCAAACTATTGGGTCACTATGCTGTCCACCTGGAACACAATATTGTAAATCCACTATATTCATTATAATAATTTTTTAAATGACCAAGAGGTAAAGAAGTATTGATGAGGCTGTAGAGAAAAGAGAACTCTTGTGCATTGCCGGTGGGAATGCAAATTGATGCACACATTTGGAAAATAGTATGACAGTTCCTCAAAAATTAAAAACAGAACTATCATTATTATTCAGCAATTCTACTTTGGCATTTTTATCTGAAGAAAACAAAAGATATATGCACTTTCATTTTCACTGCAACATTATTTACAATAACCAAGATATGGAAGCTATGTAAGTGCCCATCAATAAATGATGACATATTTTAAAAGGTGGTACAGATATAATAGAATTAATAGCATAGTAGTCAGCCACGAAAGAGAAAAACGTTCTGTCATATGGGACAACATGGATAAACCTTGACAAGTATGCTAAGTATAAGTGCTTATACTTATATGTAGAATTTTAAAAAGTCAAACTTATAAAAACAGAAAAAATATTGGTCCCAAGTTGGTGGAGGCTGGAGGGATAGGACAGATGTTGTTTAAGGGTAAAAACTTACAATATGTAGTAAATAACATACTAGAGATATAACACAATGAATACAGACAACTATACAATGAATATAGACAAGTATATTGTATTATAACCATCAAACTTGCTAAGAGACTAGAATTTCACCATTCCAACTACTAAGAAGAAAGGACTATGATAGCCAAAAGCCCCATGAGAAGATACTCAATATCTCTAATTATTAGAGAAGAAATGCAAATCAAAACTACTAAAACTAGAGAAATACAGTATCACCTCAACCCAGTCAGGACTGCCAGGATTAAAAAGTCTATGAATAATAAATGCTGGAGAGAAGGTAGAAAAAAGGGAACTCTTCTACACTGTTGATGGTAATGTAAATTGGTACAGCAATTATGGAGAACAGTATGGAGGTTCTTTAAAAAACTAAAAATAGAGCTACCATATGGTCCTGAAATCCCACACCTACACATATATCCAGAGAAAACCATTAATTCAAAAAGACATATTCACCCTAAAGTTCACTGCAGCACTGTATACACTAGACATGTAGCCTAAATGTCCACTGATAGAGGAATGGATAAACAAGATGTGGTATATATATATAATGGAATATTATGCAGCTATAAAATGAATGGAATAATGTCATTTGCAGCTATATATATGGATCTACAGATTATCATGCTAAGTGAGATAAGCCACACATATAAAGACAAATATCATATGGCATCACTTATATATGGTATCTAAAATAACTTAATGATGCAAGTAGTCCTATATATAAAACAGAAGTGGACCCATAAGCATAGAAAATAAACTTCTGGTTACCAAGAGGAAAGGGTGTAAGGGATAAACTAGGAGTTTGGAATTAACCTATACATACTACTATATATATAAATTAGGGAACCAACAAGAACCTCCTGGTAACTACTCAATATTTTGTAATAACTTATAAACAGAAAGAATCTTATAAACATATTTATATATATGGATAATTTTGCTGTATACCTGAAACTAAATTTTACATCAACTAAAATGTATAAAGTTAACATGTTGTACAGCTTAAATTTCTATCTCAACAAAATAAATATCTATTTATTAAAAAATATGTAGCTAGGCAGACATTTTCAAAGATATATTTTAAATAGGAATCAAATAGAGGAACAGAAAAGACATTAAGACATCTACAGAAAAAGTAGCAAAATGGAAGATGTAAATCTTATTTTGAGAGCAATAATATTACATTTAAATGAATAACTTGACCAATCAAAGACAAACTGGCAGCACTGGTTAAACAAAAACAGATGCTTTCTATTGGATACTCATTGTAGAAGCAAATACACAAATAGATTAAAACAAAAGGATGGAAAATACTGCAGCACAATGGCTGTAAGTAAAAGGATGATACTGTGGCTTTAATAATATCAAATGCATTTCAACACAAAAACTGTTGCTAGAAACAACTAAGGATGTTTTACAATGACAAGATTGTCAATCCATCAGGAAAACATAGCAATGCTGCACTGTATGTTTGAAAGTTTCTAAAACAGTAGATCTTTAAAGTTCTCATCACTAGGAAAAAAAATAGTAATTAGGTGTGGTGATGGATGTTAACTAGACTAACAACTATGGTTATCACTTCACAATAAATACAAGTATCTAATCATTATGTTGTACACCTACAACTAATAAAATAGTCTATGTCAATTATATCTCATTTTTAAATTATATTACTAACAAAAAAAGCCTCAAAATACATGGAGCAAAAACAAGCATAATTGAAAGAAGAGACATTTGGAAAATAATAAGAGACTTACTTACAAACTTTACTTTCAGTAATGAATAGAATAACTAGACAGAAGAACAACAGGGGAATAGAAGCGTCTGCCTCCAATGCAGGAGACCCAGTTTCGATCCCTGGGTCGGGAAGATCCCCTGGAGAAGGAAATGGCAATCCACTCCAGTATTCTTGCCTGGAGAATCCCATGGACGGAGAAGCCTAGTAGGTTACAGTTCACGGGGTCGCAAAGAGTCGGACACGACTGAGCGACTGACACGACGACGATAAACTAAACAGACATCAACACGACACTCCACAAAACAAGGGCAGAATATATATATTCTGCTCAAGTGCACGTGAAACATTCTTTAGGATAGATCATATGTTAAGTCGTAAGAAAATTCTCAATAAATTCGAAAACATTGAAATCGCACAGGGATGTTTTCCAAACAGTGGAATGAAATTAGAACTAACATAAAAAAAAAATCTACAAATATGTAGAAATGAAATAACATTACTCCTAAATAATAAATCAAAAAATGAAGCAAAAAAGAAATTAGAAAGCAGGAGACAAATGAAACCAAAACCACAGTAAACTTAAACTTGGCAGACAGAGCAAAGTCACTTTTTAGAGGAAAATTTAGAGCTGTAAATTTATTTAGTTTTTTTAAAAATAGAATAAAATTGCAAATCACTATATAAAACCCCACCTTCAAAAACCATCCAAAGAAGAGCAAGTTAATCCCAAACCAAGCCAAAAGAAGGAAATGAAAATATTAGAGTGGAATTAATGAAATAGAACAGTGAAAACAATTTAAAAAATCATTGAAGTAATAAAATGGCTTGGAGAAGGAAATAGCAACCTACTCAAGTATTCAGAAAAACATTTAGAAAACTAAGATCATGATATCCAGTCCCATTACTTCATGGCAAATAGATGGGGAAACAGTGGAAACAGTGGCTGACTTTATTTTGGGGGCTCCAAAATCACTGCAGATGGTGATTGCAGCCATGAAATTAAAAGACGCTTACTCCTTGGAAGGAAAGTTATGACCAACCTAGACAGCATATTAAAAAGCAGAGACATTACTTTGTCAACAAAGGTCCATCTAGTGAAGACTATGATTTATCCAGTGGTCATGTGTGGATGTGAGAGTTGGACTATAAAGACAGCTGAGCACTGAAGAATTGATGCTTTTGAACTGTGGTGTTAGAGAAGACTCTTGAGAGTCCCTTGGACTGCAAGGAGATCCAATCAGTCCATCCTACAGGAGATCAGTCCTGGCTGTTCATTGGAAGAACTGATGTTGAAGCTGAAACTCCAGTACTTTGGCCACCTGATGTGAAGAGCTGACTCACTGGAAAAGATCCTGATGCTGGGAAGGATTGGGGGCAGGAGGAGAAGGGGACGACAGAGGATGAGATGGTTGGATGGCATCACCGATTCAATGGACATGGGTTTGGGTAGACTCTGGCAGTTGGTGATGGACAGGGAGGCCGGGAGTGCTGCGGTTCATGGGGTCGCAGTTGGACACGACTGAGCAACTGAACTGAACCAGTATTCTTGCTTGGGAAACCCCATGGACAAAAGAGCCTAGCAGGCTAAGCCCACAGAGTTGCAAAGAGTCAGATATGACTTAGCAACAAAACAACAATAAAATTGTTATTTGAATAGGTCACCAAAAGTGATAAAACTTAGCTAGATCTATGAAGAAAAGAGAGAAGACTCAAATTACTAAAGAATGAGAGAGGAACAACTACTAGACTTTTCAGACATAAAACAGATATTAAGGGAATATTTTGAACAACTATTTACCCCAAAATTGGATAACTGAAATGAAATGGACAAATTCCTAGAAAGATGTAAATTACCAAGACAGATGCAAGAAGAATGAAATTATTTGAATAAATCTACACTCAGCAAAAAGATTAAAGTATTAATTATTATCTAACAAAAACCTCAGGGCAAGATGGCTTCACTAGTGAATTCTACCAAATAATTAGAGAAAAATTCTTTACCAATTCTTCAAAAATTCTTCCAAAAAAAAAAAAAAACACCACCTTTTATCTCATTTTATTAGGCTACAATCACCCTGATGCTGAAACCATACAAAAAGATAACAAGAAAAATACAGACCAATATTCTTTATAAATATAGGCACAAAATTGCTCATAAAAACTAGCAAATTGAACCTATAAAAAGAGCTATATTCCATGACCAAGTGGCATGCCCCACAAAGGGTTGTTTTAACATCTGAAAATCAATCAAAAGATTACACCACAGTCACGGAATAAAGGACAGCAATCACCTGATCATCTCAACAGATGAAGACCAACAAACAAGAAGAGAATGGAATTGCTTCAACCTGATAAGGAGCTTCTATGAAAAACCCTTAATGAACATCATACTTATTGGGAAATGGCTGTATGCCTTCTCTCTAATATCAGGAGTAAAGAACAAAATCTGCTCTTACCACTTCAACATTTTACTACTCAGGGCAGTAATAAAATGCAAAGAAATAGAAGATTAGATTAGATTAGATAGGAAGAAGTAAAAATTTCTCCATTTATAGATGACATGATCCTATATTAAAAACATCTCAATAAATCAACTAAAAACTGATCAGAATTAACAAGTATAACAATGTGCAAGATAAAATATTGATACATAAAAGTAATTGTATTTATATATACTAGCAATGAAGAATACAAAACTTAAGAAAACAATCTCATTGATAGTAGCAACAAAAAATAGATGTGCTTAGTCACTCAGTCGTGTCCGACCCTTTGCGCCCCATGGACTGTAGCCCGCCAGGCTCCTCTGTCCATGGGGATTCTCCAGGCAATAATACTGGAGTGGGTTGTTATGTCCTCCCCTCCAGGGGATCTTCCCAACCCAGGGATCGAACCCAGGTCTCCTGCATTGCAGGTGGATTCCTTACCAACTGAGCCATTAGGGAAGCCCAAAAAACAGATAAGTAGAAATAAATTTAGCGAAAAGAAAAGCCCCTAACTTACATACTGAAAACTGCAAAATGTTAAAAGATATTAAAGAAAATCTAAAAAAACTGGATTTCTCATATTCATGTACCAGAACATTTAAAAATGACAATACTCCCCAAATTGACCTACAGATTCAATGTAATTCCTATCAATATTTCAGCTGTTTAATTCATAAATTGATAATCTGATTTAAAAATGATATGGAAATGGAGAGCCCAAACAATCTTGAAAAAGAAGAAGAAATTAGAAGGCTCACTCTATTTCAAAATTTAGTACCAAGCTACAGTAATCAAGACAACATGATAATGACATAAGGATAGTGATACAGATCAGTGGAACAGAAGTGAAGTCTCAGAAGATAAACATTCACATTTGTCACTGATTTTCAGTCAATGTACCTAGACAATTCAGTTGGGAAAGAATAATCTTTTCAACAAATAGTGCTGTGCCAACTGGATATCTACCTACAAAAGAATGCCTTTGAGCCTTTACCTCACACCATCCATGTATATGAAATCATATACATAAATCATATCTTCATGTAAGAATTAAAACTGTTAAATTCTTCCAATAAAATATGAATACATTTTCATTACCATATACTATGCCATGATTTCTTAGATGTGACACCAGTAAAAAAAAAAAAAAAAAATTGAAATTGAAATTCATCAAAATTTAAAAGGTTTGTGCTTCAAATAATACCACCAAGAAAGTAAAAATACAAATAATGCAATTTAAAAACCTAGCATGGTGTATGAATAGACAAGTCTCCAAAGAACATAAATGATCAGTAAATAAATGATGCCAGTGATGTCATTGAGGAAATGCAAATCAAAATTACACTGAGATATTGGGTGACATCCACTAGGATGTTTAAAATCAAAGATAATACAAAGTATTAGTGAAGATGTTCAGAATTCGTATTCTTCATATATTGCTGGTGGGAATGTAAAATGGTACAGCCACTTTGTAAAATATTTTGACAATTCTTCAAAGTGTTAGGTATAAAGTTACCCTATAACCCAGAAAAATCCATTCCCTGAGGATATATACTCAAGAGAAATGAAAACATATGTACCCAGGTACATGAATGTTCATAGCATTATGCATAATAACCAAAAGGTGAAAATATACTAAATGTCTATCAACTTGATCAATGGATAAACAAAATATAGTATATCTGTACTGTACTCAGTATAGGCAAATCCATAAAGACAAAGTAGGACTGGTGTAGTTTCCAAAAGGGTTAGAGGGGAAATATGAAATGACTGCTAATAGGTACAGGGGGGTTTCTTCTTGGGATGATGAACATGTTCTAAAAGTACACTGTAGTGATGGTTGTACAAATTTGTGATATTCAAAGTGAATGAAAGAATAACTAGTGTTTTACTTTTCAGTTAATGGAAACTGTCCCTCTTATGTTCAGGTCGAGGGCTGGTAAAAGTTAGTTCAAGGGTACTATACTACGCATTGTAGTTACCTTATTTAAAGCACCTCTATAAATGGACCCTTTGTAAATCAATTCAGTCGCTCTGTTGTGTCTGACTCTTTGCAACCACACAGACTGCAGCACACCAGGCCTCCCTGTCCATCACCAACTCCCGGAGTTCACCCAAACTCATGTCCATCAAGTCAGTGATGACATCCAGCCATCTCATCCTCTGTCGTCCCCTTCTCCTCCTGCCCCCAATCCCTCCCAGCATCAGGGTCTTTTCCAGTGAGTCAACTTTTCACATGAGGTGGCCAAAGTATTGGAGTTTCAGCTTTAGCATCAGTCCTTCCAATGAACAACAGGACTGATCTCCTTCAGAATGGACTGGTTGGATGTCCTTGCAGTCCAAGGGACTCTCAAGAGTCTTCTCCAACACCACAGTTCAAAAGCATCAATTCTTCAGCACTCAGCTTTCTTCACAGTCCAACTCTCACATCCATACGTGACCACTGGAAAAACCATAGCCTTGACTAGATGAGCCTTTGTTGGCAAAGTAATATCTCTGCTTTTTAATATACTATCTAGGTTGGTCATAACCTTCCTTCCCAGAAGTAAGTGTATTTTACTTTCATGGCTCCAAAATCACTGCAGATGGTGATTGCAGCCATGAAATTTGGGGTGTTAATTCTAAGCAATAGAATGGGAAAGACTAGAGATCTCTTCAAGAAAATTAGAGACACCAAGGGAACATTTCATGCAAAGATGGGCACAATAAAGGACAGAAATGGTATGGACCTAACAGAAGCAGAGTATATTAAGAAGAGGCGGCAAGAATCCACAGAAGAACTGTACAAAAAGATCTTCATGACCCAGATATGGTCCCAGGAGGAGAAGTAAGAAAGAAGTGAAAAACTTATTTAAAGATAAAATGGCAGAAAAGTTCCCTAAATTGGAAAAGGAAAAAAGACATACTGATCCAGGAAGCTGAAGAAATTCCAAATAAGATGAAGCCAAAGAGATACATATCAAGATGCGTTATAATTAAAATTTCAAAAGTTAATGATAAATAGAGAATCTTAAAAGCAGAAACAGAAAAACAACTTGTTACGTATTATACAAGGGCATTCTCATACGACTACCTACAGATTTTTAGCAGAAACTTTCCAGGCCAGAAGGGAGAGGCATGATATTTTCAAAGTACTAAGGAAAAATCTTCCAACCAAAGTTATAATTAAGAATTTAAGGAGAGAGAAAGAGTTTTATAGACAAGCTACAGTTAAGGAGAGAATTACCAATAAACCGGCTGCATAAGATTTGTTGAAGTGACTTTTTTAACTGACAAGGAAGGTTACTAATTAGTAATAAGAAAAGTTATGGAAGTAAATATCTCACTGGTAAAGGTTACACATTCAGGAAAAGGTAGTAAATTAATCATTCATAAAGCTAGTATAAAGGTTAAAAGCCAAAGCAGCCAAAATCACATATATGGTAATTAGTTAAGGGGTACACAAGATAAAAAGATGTTAAAAGTGATATTAAAAACATAAAACATTTTGAGGAGAGAGTAAAATTATAAAGCATTTGGATACTTTCAAATTTAAGTTTATCACATAAAGTGGACTGTTGTAACTTTAAGATGTTATATGTAAGTTTCATGGTAACCATCAAGCAAAAACCTATACAGTATATACAGAAGATAAAGAGAAAGGAATCTAAGCATACAATAGAGAAAGTAATCAAAGCATAAAGGAAGAGACCAAGAAAGGAGGCAACAGAGGAAGTGCAAAACAGCAAGAAGACAATTAATAAAATTACATACCTATTATTAGTTAAGAATAAACAGACTAAATTCTCCAATCAAAACGCACAGGGTGGCTGAATGGATTTTAAAAACAAGTTAAGATCCATCTGTATGCAGCATAGAAGAGACTAACTTCAGATATAAAGACTGAAAGTGAAAGATGAAAAAAATATGCTGTGCAAATGAATCCCAAGTGAAACTTTACATCTGAAGTATCTATAAAAGATCAAGTCCAAATTTAGAAGTATGAAGGAAATAACTGAGATCAGAAAGGAAATAAATGAAAGAGACACTTGGCACCCAATGACTAAAAAGATAATATAAAAGATCAATGAAATTAAAAACTGGTACCTAAGACTATAAATAAAATTAATGAAACTGTAGCTAGAATCTCAACAAAAGAGAGAAATCACTCAAACAAAATCAGAAATTCTGAAGAAAGTGATGTTACAGCTGATACCAAAAAATACAAAGGACCATGAGAGACTACTATATGCCAAAAACTCAGAAAAAATTACATCCAGGCAGTAAACTTCTTGAGTTCAGTCTTGGAGATGTTTTCTGGATTTGATACCCCAATGCAAGGGCAAGAAAAGGTAATATAAAGAAGTGGGACTACATTAATTTAAAAAACCACTGCACAGCAAAGGAGACATTCAACAAAATAAACCATCAACTTTCCAAATGTGAAAAAACATCTGCAAATTATCTATCTGGTAAGAGGTTAACAGCCAAAATAAATGTCATATAACTCAACAGCAAAAGTCCTCAAATAATCCAATTAAAACTGGGCAAAGGACCTGTAAAGGTAATTTTCAAAGACATATAGATAGCCAATAGGTCCATGAAAAGGTGCTCAGCATTACTAATCATCAGAGAAGTACAAATCAAAACCACAATGAGATATCACCTCACACCTGTCTGAATGGTCATTATAAAAATAGTAAGAGATAACAAAGGCTTGGAAGGATATGGAGAAAAATATACTTCTTCGCCATTGGTGGGAATGTAAACTGGTGCAGCCATTATGGAAAACATTATGGAAGTTTCTGAAAAAATTAAAAATAGCAATACCATATGATTCAGTAATTCTGCTTCTGGGTATTTATTCCAAGAAAATGAAAACATTTAACTCAAAAAGACATATGCACCCTCATGGTTATTGAAGCATTAATTACAATATCCAAGATATGAAAACAACCCAAGTGCCCATCAACATATACTGGATAAGGAAGATGTAGTATATACACACATTAAATACTATTCAGCCATAAAACAGAAGAGAATTTTACCTTTTGTGACCCAATGCTGGGCCTTGAGGGCATTATGCTAAGTGAAAGAAGTGAGACAGAGAAAGACAAGTATCATATGATCTCATTTCCAGAAAAAAAAATAAAGGCCATAGATCCAATCAACAGGTTAGTGGTTGCCAGAGGCAGGTAGTGAGGGGTGGACTAAGCAGTTGAATGGATTCAAATGGTAAACTTCCAGTTATAAAATAAATAAGTCATAGGATATAATGTACACCATGGTGACTATACTTAATGTACTTTATTTCATAGTTGAAAGTTGCTATGAGTACATCCTAAGAGTTCACAAGAAAAATTTTGTCACTATGCATGGTGACAGATGTTAATGAGACATTTTGGTGATCACTCTGAAGTATTTATAAATATCAAATCTTTATGTTGTATACCTAAAACTACTATATGTCAATTATATCTCAATAAAAATCAGCTCCAGTTTATTAACTGTAAAAGAATGTCTTACAAGGAATGAACTTCACATGTACAATTTGTCTGGCATTGTTGTGGGCATCCTCCTCTAAATAATAATACACTGATGAAATAGGCCACAAATAAATGATTGCATTAATTTGGGTTAGAATGATATACAGCAGTGATGTACAATGCCAAAGAATGTTCAAACTATAATACAGTTGAGCTCATTTCACATGTTGCTGAGGTTATGCTCAAAATCCTTCAAACTAAGCTTCAGCAGTATGTGAACTGAGAACTTCCAGATGTACAAGCTGGGTTTAGAAAAGGCAAGGGGGGCCATAGATCCAACTGTCAGGATTCAGTGGATTATAGAGAAAGCAAGGGAGTTCAGGAAAAACATCTACTTGTGCTTCATTGACTATGCTAAACCTTTGACTGTGTGGATCATAACAAACTGTGGAATATTCTTAAAAAGCTGGGAATACCAGACCACCTTACTATCTCCTGAGAAACCTAAATGCAGGTCAAGAAACAACAGTTAGAACTAGACATGACAACAGACTGGTTCCTGTCTAGACAGCACATTAAAAAGCAGAGACATCAGGTTACCAACAAAGGTCCATATAGTCAAAGCTATGGTTTTTTCAGTAGTCATGTACAAATGTAAGAGGACCATAAGGAAGTCTGAGCCCTGAAGAACTAAGGCTTTCAAACTGTGGTGCTAGAGAAAACTCTTGAGAGTTCCTTGGACTGCAAGAAGATCAAACCAGTCAATCCCAAAGGAAATCAATCCTGATATTCATTGGAAGGACTGATACTGAAGCTCCAGTACTTTCGCCACTTGATGTGAAGAGCCCAGCTGACTCATTGGAAAAAACTCTGATGCTGGGAAAGATTGAAGGCAAAAAGAGAAGGGAATGGCACAGGATAGGATCACTGACTCAATGGACATGAATTTGAGCAAAATCCAGGAGACAGTGAAGGACGGAGGAGCCTGGCGTGCTGCAGTCCATGGGATTGCAAAGAGTCTGATATGATTTAGCAACTGAACAGCAATGCAAAATTCTGACTATGGATGATGGGTGAAATCACAGTGCTTTGACCACAAGTGATAACTTTAAAAAAATCTTCTGAAGTCCTCACGTGGACACTTTTTCATGCATATGGATCTGTGTATCACTCACTAACAAGAGGGAAGCCAGTGCACAGGTGCCAGATCTAAAGGGATCCCTATAGTCTCGCTTCTACCTAGAGCCACTGGTATATGGGCAGCAGCCACAGCCCATAGTGACAGAAAAGCATATTCTTCAGTAACTGTTTAGAATTGTCTTGAGCTACTAACAACCCTAGCTGCTTGTTCCACTGATTGATTTCCTTTCCCCCTCCTGCTACTGAACACAGAGTACTCTAAAAAGCATTAACGTCTGTAAAGACCTGATGTTGATGACAGTGATAATAATTACAACAAACACTATTTAGCAACAGTATTGAACACTTGATAGGAGTTCTTTCATGTAGCCCTCAAAACAATTTTGTGACATTCATACATTATCCCTTTAGAGAAATGGATAGACGAGGGTTCAGAATTATAAAGACACATGCCCCAAATCACAGAGCTAGTAATTAGCAGATGTTTAAAAGTCAGTTCAGTTCAGTCACTCAGTTGTGTCCGACTCTTTGCGACCCCATGGACTGCAGCATGCCAGGATTCTCTGTCCACCAACAACTCCCAGAATTTACTCAAACTTATGTCCATTCAGTCAGTGATGCAATCCAACCATCTCATCCTCTGTCATCCCCTTCTCCTCCTGCCTTCAATCTTTCCCAGCATCAGGGTCTTTTCCAATGAGTCAGTTCTTCACATCGGGTGGCCAAAATATTGGAGTTTAAAAGTAACCTCAATCAAAATGTGAGGATTTTAGACATACAGTTAGTACTAAGAGAAGGGCTCTGTATTGTACAGTGGGAGGCTAGAGAGACATTCTCCTCAGGCTGCTCAAAATCCAACCATGCAGGTAGCTGTCTCTTCTACCTAAACATCTTGCCAGTTTTGTCTAAACCTGTACTAAAACTACTGTTGCATGCAAAAAGTGAGTCAGAAAAAAGAATTTTTTTTCATAGTTATCAGAAAATAATATGCCTAGGTTTCTTGTGAGCAATCTACTATGTCTGGATCAAAAGATTACAGTAGTCTTGTATTTTCAGATACCAAACTGTGCATTGACAGCACAGATATGGCCTCAGGCTTTCAAGAGCTGACCAGTTTTGAAAAATCCTTGTTCTACACCAGAGTGTATCTGTTAATATTTTTGTTTTTGCACATAAACAAACATTCACTTGGCCATCTGTTTGGTATGTCATTTACTAGTCCCAGTAAATGAACAGTTTGGAGCTCTGACCAATATAAGCTTATAATCATGTCAAGTCACCCTGGCCCAATTTGAGCTCTACCTTCAGTATAAACTCAGTATGGGAGAGAATGAGAATTTGGCTTACAAACAACAGTGTATTTGGGGGTTTTGATCAGTATTCTAGAGAAATGAACTTAAAATTTGCTCAAATTTAATGAGATATTTATTGTACTGGATAATTCCATAGTTAGAGTTTATCATTTTAGGAATACTTCTGATAGTATTCTGGAATGTTATCAAAGGACTTCAATTATACAAGGATTAAACTAAACCACAGAGCAAGACATTGTGCTTGTTTCTGCAATTTCTGTGTTGGTTGCTTTTTTTTTTTTCTTTCTTCTTTTCAGTTTGCAGCAATTGTCCCTGGAAGATATCCTCAAATTGGTTCAGTGTGAATATCAAAACATTTAGGAAAAGAGCTTGGGATTTATGTAAATACCCTAACCCTAATGTTTTAGTAAGCTTCCCTTACTATTACTTATTTCTTCCTTTAGAAAACTGACTACATTCATATTTCTTATTTTAAAGTATGGATGGTTCCACATTGTGGGAGGCAGAAAAAAAAATTTTAAGATAAATTTGAAATCACTGTTGTTTCCGTAACAATAAAGGAAACTATTTACTCACATTATATTGTTTCTACAAATAGTTCTGAAGAAATCAGAATAAAAATGACCGTTTCAAATTCATCCAGGTGCCGAATTAGGTCATCAACCCGTCTGTAAAATCAAAACGGGTTCTCATAGACTTCTATTTTACATAGTAGTTGACCAAAGAAAAGCCTTGGGAATAAAAAAAAAAAAAAAAGCCTCATGAAGAAGATGATTTTAATAAAAACTTAAGTAGCATCAGGAAACTTGGCCTAACACATTACAAAAATAAAAATTTCTTCTACAAAGTCTCTTTTAGTCAATCACTCAACAACATCTGTCTGGGATTAAAAGTAAAAAAAGCCAGGTAAGAGAAAGGAATAAGATGTGAAAGAAAAAGTAAATAAAATAGCAATAGCATTTAAAGCAGGAAAACGTAGGACAGTAGAATTTTCCATCTTCATATAAGAGATATTTTTAAAGCTCTGCTGCCATTAAATGCCTCACAGCATTACTCTCAGCAGAATGAAACCACCACCTAGGAGGACAAGACTTGCAAGAAAAGGGAGGGGTGACTACATAAATCAGATGTGTATCTGTTGGGTGCATCGCAGTATATTTCACATGTGTTTTACCTAATCAGGAAATGCAAAGTAGGTCATTACTATTGTTCTTCGCAGACGCTTTGTGCAAAATTAACAATTAAAGAAATTCATACTAGTGTTGCTATGTAAAAACACTCCTAACCACCATCTTATCAAGGTCATGGTAACCGTGTAGGAAACACTGTTGTACCTTTCGTGTGCCATGAATTAGAAACATTCTCTAGCAACTGTTCCTCATTTGGATCCACTCATAGCCTACATATGTCAGTCACAGATCATTCCCACATGACAGTTGCAAGGATATTTCAATAGTAAGTCGAAAGAATGCTGGAAGCAGAACCTATCAAAAAATGTTAGATTCTTCATTAAATCTTCATATATGTTTCTAAGATGTTAAACATGTATTCTTAAATCTAGTTTGATAATAGTTATATCTCAACTAAGATGTACTTGAGGAATCTCACCAAAATGAACACAATTTAAAAAGAAATGCTGATTTAAGGCCAGAGTTTCCTTATTTATTTTCTGTCTGAATGACCTGTCCGTTGATGTAGGTGGGGTGTTAAAAGCCTCTACTATGATTGTGTTACTGTCAATTTCTCCTTTTATGTCTGTTAATATTTGCTTTATGAATTTAAGTGGTCTTAGGTTGAATACATATATATTTACAATTGTTATAACTCCTTCTTGACTTGATCCCTTTATCATTATGTAATGTCCTGTGTCTCTTGTTAGAATCTTTGATTTAAAGTCAATTTTGTTGGTTGGAAGTATTGCTCAGTCAGTCAGTTCAGTCACTCATTTGTGTCCGACTCTTTGCAACCCCATGGACTGCAACTTCCCTGTCCATCACCAACTCCCGGAGCTTGCTCAAACCCATATCCATTGAGTCAGTGATGCCATCCAACGGTCTCATCCTCTGTCATCCCCTTCTCCTCCTGTCCTCAATGTTTCCCAGCATCAGGGTCTTTTCTAATGAGTCAGTTCTTCATAATAGGTTGCCAAAGAACTGGAGTTTCAGCTTCAACATCAGTCCTTCCAATGAATATTCAGGACTGATTTCCTTTAGAATTGACTGGTTGGATTTCCTTGCAGTCCAAGGGACTCTTTAGAGCCTTCTACAACACCATAGTTCAAAAGCATCAATTCTTTGACTCTCAGCTTTCTTTATAGTCCAACTCTCACATCTATACATGACGACTGGAAAAACCACAGCTCTGACTAGACAGACCTTTGTTGGTAGAGTAATGTCTCTGCTTTTTAATATGTTGTCTAATATGCAATACTTATATTGTCATCCAATACTTATATTTTCTTAGCGTGACAATATAAATGTTGCTACTCCAGCTTTCTTTTGATTTCCATTTGCATGGGATAACTTTTTCCCTTTGATCACTTTCAGTCTTATATATTTAGACCTGAAGTGAGTCTCTTGTAGGATATATATGTGTGTATGTGTGTGTATGTGTGTGTGTATGGGTCTTATTTTGGTATCCAGACAGTCTTTGTCTTTTGATTGGAGCATTTATTCCATTTACATGAGGTTTATATATAGTAATATGTATAAATATGTTATATATAATATATAAACTTAATAAATATACTTATTTAATTATATATTATAAAGATATATTTAATTATATATGTAATAAAATCCATCACCCACATTTAATGTTTCTGACATCATATTTTACATCTCTTTGTTTTGTGTCCACCTTAACTACAGACTGTGGATATAGGTGATTCTGCTACTTTTATCTTCCTACAAGCTGTATAACTAGTTGATCTACTAGCTTGACTATGCATATGTCTTTAACAATGAGACATTTTTTCTTTCATAATTTTCCTAAGTCTAGTTGTGGCCTTTTCTTTTCTGCTTAGAGAAGCCCCTTTAACATTTCTTATAAAGCTGCATTGGTGGTGCTGACCTCTTTTAACTTCTGTTTGTCTGCAAATCTCTGACCTCTCCTTCATATCTGAATGACAGCCTTGACTAGTGCAATATTCTTTGTTGTAGAACCTTTCCTTTCTTCACTTTATATTTATCATGCCTTTTTCCATTTTGGATTGCAGAGTTGTTTCTTAAAAGTGAACTGACATTCTTATGGGAGCTCCCTTCTACACAGCTACCTTGCTGCTTTTATTTTCTCTTTATTTTTAAAAGTGTTGATGCTATCCTCTTTAGGTTTATCTTCTTTGGGGCTGTTTGTGCTTTCTGGACTTGTATGTCTGTTTTCTTTCCCAAGTTAGGGAAGTTTTCAGAAAGAATGTCTTCAAATATGTTTTTTTCACCTTTATCTCTCTCTTCCAAGACCTCTATAATATGAAATTGTATGCTTGATGTTGTCCCAGATGTTTCTTAAACTAATTTCTTTATTTTTCTCTCTTTTTTCTGTTAAGCTTGGGTAATTTCTACTACAGTATCTTCTAAATTCACTGATCTGTTCCTCTATATTATCTAATCTACTCTTGATTTCTTCTAGTGTATTTTTATTTAAGTAATGTATTCTTCAGCTCTGTTTGGTTCTCATTGTATAACTCTTGTTACAATTGTCTACAAATGAACACAAGTTCATTCCTTCTCTCAATTTCTTTGAACATTTTTTGATCATTACTTTGTACTATCTATCAATTAGTTTGCACATCTCCACTTCAGTTAGTTTTTTTCCTGGGGTTTTATCATATTCCTTCATTTGGAACATATTCTTCCATTGCCTCATTTTGCCTAATTCTCTGCTGTTATTTCTAAGTATGTGGTTTATGTTTCCTGGTCTAGAGAAGTGTCCTTATGTAGGGGTTGTCCTAGGAGCCCAGCAGCATAATTCTCTGGTCACCAAAGCCATATGCTCTAGTGATGCTCTCTCTGAGGAATGTGTGGCCCCTTCCACTGTGTCAGGCTAACTTCTGTGGGAGCCCTGATATGTGTGGCTGGTCCCTGGTCAGGTTATTTACCAGGCCCTCCTAGTGCAGAGGCTACCAGTTGCTAGTGAGTGGGGCTCATCTGGGCACAACTAGCCCAGGTTTTCCCAGTCCTGTTGCTTGACCACTGGTAGACGGGCTTGGGTTGCAAGGTAGCTAGATGAAGAGACCTGGGGCAACAAGGTCCCCATGGCTAGTTCTGACCTAGTGGTGAGTGGAACTGGGTCCTGGAGCATCTGGCTGTGGCCTTCAGGGTTCCAGAGCTGATATCAGCCTGCTGGTGGGTGGGGCCATGTTCTGACAGCCGGCTGAGTGGCCCAAGAGGCCTGAGGCTGGTGCCAGCCTACTAGTGAGCAGATATGGGTTCTGGAATCTCTGGACATGGGGTCCTGGTGGGATCCCAGGACCAATGCCTGCCGACTGGTGGGTCAGTCCAGGTCCTGGGGCTATGGTTACTCACTAATAGAAATAGGTCCAGGAATCTCTAACTCCCAGACCCAGGATCCTAGACTGGTTTCAGCCCACCGGTGAGTAAGGCTGGGAGTCAGGGTGGCCATGGCCGTCAGGTTACTGGTAGGTGAGGCTGTGTCCCTGCCCAGCTAGCTGCTCGGCCTGGGCCACCTCAAGAATTTTGTGGACCAGCTGGTGGGCTTGACAGTTTACCAAGCTTAGGTAATTTTTCCTAACCATGTCATATTTGGTTAGATGCAAGAAAAGCATCTGTCAAAATCCAACATCCATTCCTGATAAAAATTCACAGCAAAACTACAAACAGAAGAAATTTCCTTAAATGAATACATATCTACAAAAAACCTACAGCTATAGCTCAGTTGGTAAAGAATCTGCCTACAATGCAGGAGACTCTTGTTCAATTCCTAGGTCCGGAAGATCCTCTGAAGAAAGGATAGGCTGCCAGACCAGTATTCTTAGGCTTCCCTTGTGGCTCAGCTGATAAAGAATCTGCCTACAGCCTGGGCCACCTCAAGAATTTTGTGGACCAGCTGGTGGGCTTGACAGTTTACCAAGCTTAGGTAATTTTTCCTAACCATGTCATATTTGGTTAGATGCAAGAAAAGCATCTGTCAAAATCCAACATCCATTCCTGATAAAAATTCACAGCAAAACTACAAACAGAAGAAATTTCCTTAAATGAATACATATCTACAAAAAACCTACAGCTATAGCTCAGTTGGTAAAGAATCTGCCTACAATGCAGGAGACTCTTGTTCAATTCCTAGGTCCGGAAGATCCTCTGAAGAAAGGATAGGCTGCCAGACCAGTATTCTTAGGCTTCCCTTGTGGCTCAGCTGATAAAGAATCTGCCTACAAAACAGGAGACCTGGCTTCGATCCCTGGGTTGGGAAGATCCCCTGAAGAAGGGAAAGGCCAGTATTCTGGCCTGGAGAATCCCATGGACTGTATAGTCCATGGGGTCACAAAAAGTTGGACACAACTGAGTGACTTTCACTTTCAACATAATATGTCGCAGTCAAGCCCAAATGTTTACTTCTGAAGAGTAGAAAAGAAATAAGGATGTCTGCCTTCATCACTTCTATTAAGACACCGTACTAGAGATACAAGTCAGAGCAATCAAGCAAGGTAACAAACTATAAAGCATCAGATTAGAGAAAAAAGAAAATTTCCATTATTCTCAGATGACATGATCATCTACACAGAAAATCCTAAAAAACTACAACAACACTACTAGAATAAGTAAGTGATTTCAGTATTAACATGACAAGCTACAAGGTTAATACAAAGAAAACAACTGTAGTTCTAGAAACTGGCTGCAAGCAATTGGAAAGTGAAGTGCAATAAAATCCAATTATAAAAGATTCAAAATTTTGAGATACTTAGAATAAATTTAGTAAAATATGGGAAAGAACTGTATATTGAAAACTATAAAAGACTGCTGAAGAAAGGCAGCTCTAAATAAATATAGAGACATACTCTGAGAATGTCAATCCTCCCCAAATTTATCTGTAGATTCAACATAAGCCCAAACAAAATCACAGCAGACACTTTTGCAGAAATTAATGAACTGGTTTTAAAATTTATAAGGAAATATTAAGGACCTAGAATATCGAAAATAATGTGAGAAAGAACAAAGCTTGAGAACAAATGTTACCTGACTTACAGACTTATTGCCACAATAACCATGATAGTATAATACTGGAATTAAAAAAGATGCCTGTTTCCATATAACACAACAGAGAGTTCCCAAAAGATCCAGACATAAATGGACAACTACTTTTTGACAAAGACCAAAGGTAACTCGGTGGTGAACTCACAGTACAGTATTTTCAATAAGTATTGCTACAACAATTTAATGTCCATATGCAAAAAAAAGTGACTTTAATTCATACTCCACTTCATATCATTTTTGAAAGTTAATTCGAAACATGGACCACAGAGCTAAAAGTCAAACTTAAAACTGTGAAACTTCTAGAAGATGACTTTGGGTTATACAAAAGTTTCTTGAACATGACACCAATATCACAGGCCATGAAAAGTGTCAGGTTTTCAAACAATTGACCATATCACATGATCCACCCCTAGACTTTAATTTTTGTCATAGAAGCCTTAATTTAAGGAGCCCAAACTGAAAACAACCTATCTGTCCTTCCAAAATAAATGATTAACCCATTGTAGAATATTCATACAGTGGGTTACTATTCTGCAGTAAAAGCAGATGATAACACACAAAAGCAGAGATGAATCTCAAATTGTGTCAAGTAAGAGAAGTCAGAAAAAAAGTAATTTGCACTGTATGACTCCATTTATATAAAATTCTAAGAAATCACACTAATGCATAGTGGCAATGCCAGTAAGTGCTTGGCCGAGGACAAAAGGAGGAGGACAAATTCAAGGATGCGGACAAATTCCTCCTAGGGAGGAAGGGGAGGGAAGGACTATTCAGGGGATCAAAACTCTCGGGAGCACAAATATGTTAATCATCTTGGTCACAAGGATAGCTCCATGGACGTATGCCTGCATGCCTGCCAAGTTGCTTCAGTTGTGTCTCACTCTGGGGAACCCTATGGACTGTAGCCCGCCAGGCTCCTCTGTCCATGGGGATACTCCAGTCAAGAATACTGGAGTGGGTTGCCCTGCCCTCCTCCAGGGGATCTTCCTGATCCAAGGATCTAACCTGTATCTCTTAAATCTCCTACATTGGCAGGCAGGTTCTTTACCACTAGCGCCACCTGGGAAGCCCTCATGGATGGATGCTTAACGTCAAAATTTTTCAAGTAGTAGATTACATTTTAAATGAGAAGTTTATTTACTATATCTCAATTTTACTTCAGTAAATTTGTTTAAAACTCAGATAAATGACTTTATCAAAATGTCTTCTTTGATACCAGATCCAAGGGTAACATCTATGTCTTCATCTTAATTGACATTTCAGGAGCATTTCTTCCTTGAAATGTCTATGTTCATTTATACTCTCTCCTACTTTTTCTCTTTCCTGTCTGACCCCACTTGACCAGTCTTCTTTGCAGGTCACACTATTTCTGCTCAAACTAAGTTGGGACACTTTGTAGCTAACCTTATTTAGCCCAATGACTAAAACTTCCTTCTCGGTGCTAACTACACCCAAATGTACACCTCTAGGCTCAGACTCTTTAAAATACTCCAGATGTATAAATTTCTAACTGGATATTTATCCTAGGCCTCTTTATTCAAAGAAAAAAAAAACACTATTGATTTTAATCCTAACCTATTCTTCTCCCAATTTTCACTGTTTTAGTAAATGGCACCACTACCTATCCCTTCCTGCTTAAAGCGAAAAATTTTAATTATTACCCTTGATGCTATCTTTTTCCTCCCCAGCTTCTTCCCAATTCTACAGAAAGCCTTATTGGCTCTATCTTCAACATATAAATAAATCCAATTCATGTCTCTCCATTTTTACCATACTACTTATGTCTAAGCTATTATTGCTTACATGGGCCACTGAAATAGTTCTCTTAGTCTCATATAATTCATTTGCTACATGGCACAATGTTATGTTAAAATCACAAATGAGATTTTTATCACTAATCCACTTAAAACCCACCTATAGTTTCTTATTGCTCTTATAATAAAATCCCAAGTTTTTATGGTCTATATGGCTCTACACAATTCCAACTTCATCTTCTAATATCCTCTCTCTCATCTTCTGGCACCTGGGCACACTCAACTATCTTCAGTGCCTTAATCACACTATACTTGGCTAAGGCCTAGAATTACAATTAGCGTATCAAAGCCAAGGGAACAGAAGTCAGAAAGTGTTTGCGTGCTAAGTCACTTTGGTCGTGTCTGACTCTTTGTGACGCTATGGATTGGAGCCCACCAAGCTCCTCTGTCCATGGGATCCTCCAGGCAAGAATACTGGAGTGGATTGCTGTTTCCTCCTCCAGGGGATCCTTCCTGAATCAGGGATTGAACCTGCGTCCTTACGGCTCTTGCATTGGCAGGCAGGTTCTTTACCGCTAGTGCCACATAGAAGCCAGAATACTTGAGTTCACATCTGAGCTTTACCACCTCTTGCCTGTGTGACCATGGTCAGAAATCAGTCAGACTGCTGTATGTGATTGAAAGACAAATTCAGAAATACGGTCTGTATGCCCCCCAAAGAGAAGGAATACTGATACTGGTAAGAATCAGCACTGTTTGTCTCATCTTTTTGCCTGGTCCAGACTTTTCTCACTTATAACATTCTTAAGTGAATTTAAAATTAAGTAGTGTAACCCTCTTAATGTTAATTGTATTAAGTTTATACATAATATCAACTAAATTTTCAGTGAACTCTATCCTTCACATTAAGTTGTCCTTGCCTTCCAATTCACAGAAAAATAATTTAACAAACTGAGAGCAAGAGTGGGAAATACGTGGTATTTCAGGTCTGAATGATAATGAGTTCAGGTCTGCCAATTTAAGGGCAGCCAAAAAACAGATCAACTTGAGTAAATGGTTGTAAGCAAAACTAACCATGTTATGCTAACTAGACTTGCCTTGCTTAAGGCAAAAATAAGTTTAGTATTCAAGAGTTTCCAAGAAATCATTGCTTTTAAACTGTCCCAGGCAGAATTAGCCATATTTTCTTGTAAGCTTCCATAAAACTTTGACCTCTTTGGACCATTCCCATATTAAATACATAAAATGTCTCCCTAGCCATCTAAGCTTCAAGTTTCTCAAGGATAGGAGCCTTCTTTGTCTTTGTATTTGTATTTGTATTTGTATTTGTATTTGTATTTATTTGTATTTGTATTTGTATTTGTATTTGTATTTGTCTTTGTATTTGTCTTTGTATTTGTATTTGTATTTGTATTTGTATTTGTATTTGTATTTGTATTTGTCTTTGTATTTGTCTTTGTATTTGTCTTTGTATTTGTATTTGTCTTTGTCTTTGTATTTGTCTTTGTATTTGTCTTTGTATTTGTATTTGTATTTGTATTTGTATTTATTTGTATTTGTATTTGTATTTGTCTTTGTATTTGTCTTTGTCTTTGTATTTGTCTTTGTATTTGTCTTTGTATTTGTATTTGTCTTTGTATTTGTATTTGTATTTGTATTTGTATTTGTCTTTGTATTTGTATTTGTATTTGTATTTGTATTTGTCTTTGTATTTGTCTTTGTATTTGTCTTTGTATTTGTATTTGTATTTGTATTTGTATTTGTATTTGTATGGGAGCTTCTTTGAAGCATTTCTTCAACTGTCAGTCACTTTACTTGTGTTATTAACTCAAGTAGAATGCCTCCTGGTTTCTTTGACCAACTTACTCTTGATCACTATTTAATGATCTTCTAAGAATAGTGCTTGATATATAGCACACACTCAGTATATTTGCTAAATTAATTATATATGCTAAAATATTTGTGGTAAATGCCTATGGTAGTAGAGTCAGGGCTAAAAAGCCCAGAAGGTGGGAAGTTTAGGAAATCATGAAGAGCGTCTCTGCTAGCTGCAGGTATCTTTGCCAGCAAAGCTCAAAGAGAAGCGTGATTTTCAAGAATGTGCATTTGACAGATAAAAATACTTTTTGGAATGTGTTCTCTTATCATCAGATGAGTTTATTTTATCCTCCAACTCAACTATATTTAATGCTGAGTCACAGGGCTTGGTGTTCCTGGGAAGAAGGAGGGTATGAAATAATAGGGAGGCCTCTCTAAATATAAAGAAGTAGAAATCTCATTCATTCTGGTCTGAGGGTATAACGAGAAAGTAGGTGATAGATGTGAGAAAAGCAGGTCAGCAGAGTTACTCTTACTGACTTTGTGGGGCTGAACTTTAATGTCAGGCATGAACAGCATGTGGGAAACTGAGAATCCCAGGGCAAGTGACATAATTCCCAAGGTGTAACCTATGTGAGGATTTAAAAGTCTGGGGGAAGACCAACACTGAACTTACCCTTAAATCCAATATGAGCACTGGGCTTCCCTGGTGGCTCAGATGGTAAAGCATCTGCCTGCAATGTGGGAGATCCAGATTCAATGCCTGGGTTGGGAAGATCTACTGGAGAAGGAAATGGCAACCCACTCCAGTACTCTTGCCTGGAAAATCCCATGGACTGAGGAGCCTGGAGGTCTACAGTCCATGGGGTCACAAAGAGTCGGACACGACTGAGTGACTTCACTTTCACTTTCAATGGCACTAGATGGAGGGAGGTGTGGAGATGAATGAGACTAAGATAAACCTCATGACGCCCTACAGTCTACATACAGTGCTCAGGACATCCAAGGGTGCACGTGCCCCAGTGAATGGACAGAGAAGTGTTGAGAGATTCCAGGGGGGTCACTGAAGTCATGAGACTAAGTTTATAATTAGAGATATCTTTATAGCAGGATGCCAACAGTATGACTACAGATCTCAGTCACGGAAACCAGTGAAATGTCAGATAAAAGCAGGAGTATCTTGTTGGATAGCAATACAGGGGATAGGCCAGACTAATATCATGAAATAGCAGACACCAGGAACCAGAAAAAAAAAAGGCGGGGGTGGGGGGATCTGTCCAAAAGCCCAGTTCCATCTCCTTGCAGCCAAGTAAGTCTCCTATCAGAAGGAAAAAAAAGAAAAGGAAGAGATGAGAAAGTCTTCAAGACATAGCATTTGACTGCCGAAGGCTGAGACTAACAACAGGTAGTATTAAAAAGGAAATTAAAAAGGTTTTAAGAGTTGTCTCCTTCTTCCCATCTCCCACCTTTCCCAGCAACCTGAGGTACTGAATGAGTTGTAGGAAATGGAATACATGTAAGAGATTCTTCGGGATTCTTTAAAATCTCACAGTATGTGTTCCCATTTTGGATTAAAATAAGCAAGCTAAGCATCCCGAGCCCTGAGATGTAAGCCTGTGACATCAAGTGTATAGAATCAAAGAGAAAATAAGGCAATACAGAATAAGAGACAGAAAGAGATAGGGAGGAACATTCGTTGGCAAGCTCCCTTTGGATGCTCTAAATTTGGAAGTCCTAAATGCAATTCCAACTACAAAACCTCCATCCATTAAATAATTGGGTCTCCATCTGTCTGTACTTGTGCTTTATATGACAAAAGAAAGTTCCATAAGCAGATCAGAAAGAGAACCCAAAGCCAAAAATGAAAAAAATTAGGTAGGTTGGAAAATTCCAGTCAAACCAGAAAATAGATTCTATGACTCCTGCAAAACAAATCCCACTTACAACCAGGTCTCCAGGAGCTAGGATCAGAAACTAGACAATGGCTTCAACAGCTCTTAATTCTCATATACAAAGAACCAGTTGGTGAACTTTTTTATAAAACACAGCCCACCTGACATTATTTCAGGTGGTCTGGATGTGTTCTGTGTTGTGCTTTCTTTTTTTGAAAAATTCCCTAGGTGATTCCAACGCGTAGCCAATGCGGACTTCAAGATTAGAGTTACTACCAGAGCAGTGGACGAGGGTACTGGTAGTAACTAGAGCACCAGACTCTGTTACTTGTATCTTTAAGCAGTGACAACTCTTCACTATGGCTTACTGCTAGAACCTGAGACTTCTTTTCCTGCAATGAATATTTTACATGCCTCTGTGATGGGGCAAAGTTTTTTTTGACCTAGTACTGAGAAATCAATTTCCCTGGAGATTGATTACTGCCCCTACTTCTAAGAGGTGATCATTTTGCTTCGAATCCAGGTTTAACATAGAAACATCTTGAAAACTAGAGATTGGGGACTGAGATAAAGAAATCCACCCATTTCTTCCTTCTCAGAAGTAGGGGCATATCTGGATGATAATAAATGGTCTCCAGCAACAGGGGATTTCCCTAGACAAGCAAGACCATCATGTAAAAACTATTTTAAAAATACTTCCTTCTCTAAGGTGTCCCCTTATTAGTATACCAATATTTTATTTCTGTCCTATAATGCATTAAGGAAAATTTAAGAAACTTTGTGTCAGTGGGAAGAAAGAAGATATAGAAGTTCCAAGAGGCCTACGTCATGACCTTAAGGAGTTTGGGAAAATGAGATATAAAAGACAATTGAAGATTTTAGTTGCCACAGTGCTTTCTAGGCTTCTGTGCCATCTATCTGCCTTAAGGTTAAACCCTGAGGTGTGGATTATGAAAGTAAAAGTCACTTAATCACGTCCAACTCTTTGCTGCCGCATGGACCATAGCCCACCAGGCTCCTCTGTCCATGGAATTCTCCAGGCAAGAACCCAGGTCTCCTGCATTGCAGTCAGATTCTTTACCATCTGAGCCACCAAGGAACCCCAAGGTGTGGATTATAGAAATAAGCAGATAAGAAGATATTTCAAGGGTAAGGAAATAGGCTACAGCCTATTTCAAGGATAACAAGGGTAAAGATTAGGATTCCAAAGGTAGCTCAGCATTTATTTTGAAATTACTTCCCAAGATGCACAAGATATATGCCTCAGCCCAGGCAGTGCTAATGTTTAAGAACCCATCTGCCAGTGCAGGAGAGATGAGAGATGCAGGTATGATCCTTGGGTTGGGAAAAACCCCTGGAGAAGGGAGTGGCACCCCACTCCAGTATCCTTGCCTGGATAATTCCATGGATAGAGGAGCCTGGCAGGCTATGTTCCATAGGGTTGCAAAGAGCTGGACATGACTGAAGAGACTTAGTGTCTATGCATGCATTATCAGAGGGAGGTGAACAGTTTTTTCCCTACATCCTGGATACAGTGTGGAGATTATCTAAATTTTCTCCCTTTATTTGCTTAGGGAGAACACACAAAATTATTGAATGAATGGGCAAGCCATTGCCCATTGAGGATTGAGTTCAGGGCAAAGAGGTTGCAGTCTGCAAGGACTTCCTGACTGGAAGTACATTGGTGGCCATGAACTTCGACAATGAGTCCTGGTAAAATGTTCCCAAGAGCTAAATGAGACTAGCCACCACTTAATGGAAACCAATTAACATTGGCCACTCAGCTCAGAGTCAGCAAGGACAAAATGTCACAGCAGATATCCTTTAAGTGAGGAAAAGACAGAGGAGGATAATGAGAGAACATCTGGAAGCAAGCTTTTTCCTCAAAGGAAATGAGTCATGTAAAGATGATCATATAGAGAGAAACACCGAGGTACCATTAATTGGTCATTGCAAAGCCATTTCTGTTATTGTTTGTTCAAATCTCCCAGACATTGACAACTTAGAAGAAAGAATACAACAGTAAAAATTAAGAGCTAGCATGTCTTCATTCATTTCAGACACTGCTTTAGTAAGTGTATGACTTATTACCTAATTAAAGGGCTAATCTCAAGTAATAATCACAACCTGAAGGGAGCACTGATGGGTGACAGGTTTCTCTCTGCTTTTAAACACAGTTGCTGCCCACTCAGATACTGCAGAGCTGGGGCAATGCCACATCTTTTTCATCATAAAAGTTCCACAGAACTTCTACAGAAGCAGGTAGAGGGTAGAATAGTTTAATGATCAATTAAGACAGTTTGATACCATTAAGGAAAGTTTCACAATCTCATCTACACAGATATTTAGTTCTCAAATTTGGTCCAGTATTTATTTTATCTCTAAACTAAATTATTCATTCCTTCAATAAATCATGTTAAACCTCTGGAATGTGCATGATTTTATTAGAAAAGAAAATCCTTTCATTTCCTTCAATTAAAAAGTGACTGGATCCTCCAGGGAGTTACAAAAATTCTACAGGGCAGAAAACTTTCAACGCAAGAAAGCAGGAAGCCAGGAAAAATTTAATTGATCTCCTCACTTCAGGAATGAGTAACTTGACATGTTATTACTTCAATAATCCAAGAAATATACAGTTGTCAGCTGTCACATCTGTTAATTCAAATTCCCAACATCTTGAGAGCAACACTGACTATATTGAGAAAATGTTACCATTTTTTCCAATATTCTGTATCTCCCATTATAGCAACTCTAAAAAAGGTTTTTAAGACCTGAGAACTCCTTTAAAAACATATAATTGTATTTCCTTTATACCTTTACAATGAAAGCAAATAGTTTTAGTAGTTATGCACAACTCTTCCCATAAATAATAAAAATAATAATAAAAAAATCCTCTCTAAAGAATCTTATCTCTGGAAAACAGCAAAAACTAGTTGGAAAAATTGTAGAGGAAAAAACAGCTGAAAAACTGTAGAGGTAATAAAGGTAGAGTAAATCTAGTTATTGACTCTTTGCAATATTGAGATTTTCCTTTGTTTACAATCACAAACTCAAAAACCAGCTATACTACAAAGAAGATGCATCCTTTCAAAAGACATTTCATTTTAAGTTTCAAAATTACCTATCAAAGATAGATTAAACATCCCTAAATTTGAGACTCTATAGAGGCTGAAACACCATATTTATATTAGTCACATATATACATAGTATTTATATTAGTATTCTCCAAAGAAATAAAACCAATTGTGTGTGTATGTGTGTGTATCTGAACTCCAAAATTTGTAACCAGCTGATGAGAAATAAAGATGGCCCCAAGAATTCCTGAACCTGTGGGTGAACTGAGGCCAATCTCATGGAGAAATATGCCCTTAACATTGGCTTTGGCAACTCACTGTAGGATTCAGATCTCAGTGCTCTGTTTTGAGGATGCCCCTCTGGTTTTGAACACAAAACTAACTTCTGATTAATACCTTTCCTAGACATTCAGTAGTAAATATTTCACTTATGGGTTAAAACCCAAAATTTATGTCTCAAACACTATTTAAAGTTACATAATCAGCTGTTTATCTGGCTGGACATTTATTCCACGCATGCTAAGTTGCTTCAGTCAGTCCAACTTTGTGCAACCCTATGGACAGCAGCCCACCAGGCTCCTCTGTCCACTGGATTCTCTAGGCAAGAATACTGGAGTGGGTTGCCATTTCCTTCTCCACATTTATTCCATAACGTATACTTAATGTACATTTTGTCACTGATGATAGATACTTGACAATGATTGCTCTTCCAATATGATAAGTGAAATACACATTAGCTGTCAAAAAGAAACAGTCTTTATACTACTGATACCAAAAAAAAAAAAAATCAAAGGAGCCATAAAAGAAAATTCAGAGGACTCAGTGAGAGTCATATACAACATATTTGGCCTAGACACTGATAAGAAAATAAAAAGTAAATAACTCACTTCAAGAAGTTAAGCACAACTACATGTGAAAATCCATAAACCAGTATTTTCATTCCTCCTATTGCAAGATTGTAAACTTTGTCCAAAGTGGAAGATTAGTGTAATGTGTCACATTTTGAGATCAAGATACTAGTTGTTTATACTGTGCAGAATTATATTCTTTCCATCATCAAAACTATATAAAGAGATCTTTTGCTGCTTACTTATATAGCTTTCACAGTTTAACCCATAATCACGAGTTTCAGCTGGCAGTTTGCAACTTAGTTTTCAGCAACTACCAGATGATATACAATTGCCTTCTTGGCAAGACTGGCTCAAAACTCTGAATGTTTTGAATAATACTTAATAGTGTCTATTCATAGCATTGAAAAATTACTGGTGACATGTTAATACTCATATTAATTCATGCTATTTAAAAAAAATAACAAACCAAGAAATATTTAGGAAAACTAAGAAGCATTTTTTGTACTTCCAAATGATAGACCAACATTTTTAAAAATCCTATATTTTAAAATTTATTTCCAAGAGGAAAAAATTTAATCATATCCATTCTTCAAAAGGTCTCATCTTTTCTTCTCTACAGTATTCTTTAATACACATTTTTTTTTACATATTAATGCATTAAAGTTAGTGTTAGTGTGTGCTTAGTCGTGTCCAACTCTGTGACCCCATGCACTGTAGCCCACCAGGCTCCTGTGTCCATGGGATTTCCCAGGCAAGTATGCGGGAGTGGGTTGTCATTTCCTTCTGGGAGATCTTCCTGACCCAGGGATCGAACCCGTGTCTGTTCCTCTGCAGGTAGTCTCCTCTGTTGCAGGCAGATTCTTTACTCCTGAGCCACCAGGGAAGCCATATTAATGCATAATTATCTTACATTATAAACATTTTCCTAAATCCAATTTCATTTTTCTTTTGTCTTTAAAATTTGTTTTGAAATTGAAGGGCCAGAGTCTGGAATGGCAGAGTAAGAAAACTAGTGGACACCTCTCTAACAAAATTACGTCAAAAGGTAAGCCATGATTTAAGGTGTAGGAAAAAGACTCAACACTTGATGGGAAGAACTGCAAAGTAGTTACATTACAAAGAAGTATTTTTTCAACAAACAATGCTGGGAAACTAGATGTCTCTATGCAAAAGAATGAATTTGGACTCTTACATCACATATCAAAAACACTGGATCATAGTCTTAAATAAAGAATAAAAGAATAAAACTTCTAGGAGAAAGGAGGAAAATCTTCACAACATTGGATTAAGCATAGTTGCTTGGACACCACACTGAAAGAACAGCATCAGAAGAAAAAATGCATAAATAGGAATTCATCAAAATTAGGATCATTTCTGCTTCAAAGAACATCAACAAAAAAAGTAAAATGACAACCCACAGAAAATTCATGAAAATTAAAACTTGATAAATAATTTTAATAGAAAATTTCCCAAAGAAGATGTACAAATGGCAAATAAGAACAAGAAGATACTCAACATCATTAGTAATGATGTAATATCATTTAACATTCACCAGGATCTCTAAAATTGAAATGAAAATAACAAGTGTTGGTGAGGAAATGGAATATTGGAACTCCTACACTTTGCTGGTGCAGATGCAAAATGGTACAGCCACTTTTAAAATAATATATTTAGTTCCTCACATTTGAAGCATAGAGTTACCAGTGAAAGTCACTCAGTGATGTTCAACTCTTGCAACTACATGGGCTATATAGTCCATGAAATTCTCCAGGCCAGAATATTGGAGTAGATAACCTTTCCCTTCTCTAGAGGATCTTCCCAACCCAGGTATCGAACCCAGATCTCCTGCATTGCAGGCGGATTCTTCACCAGCTGAGCCATGAGAGTAGCTAAACAATACTGGATTAGGTAGCCTATCCCTTCTCCAACAGATCTTCCCAACCCAGGAATCAAACTAGGGTCTCCTGCATTGCAGGCACATTCTTTATCATGATGACCCAACAATTTCATTCCTAGGCATATAGTCCACACAAACTTGTGCATGACTATAGATAGAAAAATTATTCATAAAAAACAAAAAGTGTAAATAGGCAAAATGTCCATCAACTAATGAATTGTCCATCAATAGAGGAATGAAGCTACATGCGTGAACTGTGAGAACATTTATGCTAAAAAGAAAGTGAAAGAAATCAGTCACAGAAGACCGTGTATTATGTGATTACCTTTATGTGAAAGTGTAGAATGAGCAAATCTTTAAAGGCAGTGCCAAAGAATGTTTAAACTACTGCACAATGCACTCATCTCACATGCTAGCAAAGTAATGCTCAAAATTCTCCAAGCCAGGCTTCAACAGTAGGTGAACTGAGAACTTCCTATGTTCAAATTGGGTTTAGAAAAGGCAGAGGAACCAGAGATCAAATTGCCAACAACTGTTGGATCATAGAAAAAGCAAGAGAATTCCAGAAAAACATCTGCTTCATTGACTATGCTAAAATCTTTGACTGTGTGGATGACAACAAACTGTGGAAAATTCTTAAGAGAGATGGGAATACCAGACCACTTTACCTGCCTCCTGAGAAATCTGTATGCAGGTCAAAAAACAATAGTTAGAACCGGACATGAAACAAAGGACTGGTTCCAAATAGGAAAAAGAGTACATCAAGGCTGTATATTGTCACCCTGCTTATTTAAATTATAGTCAGAGTACATCATGCAAAATGACAAGCTGGATGAAGTCCAAGCTGGAATCAAGATTGCCAAGAGAAATATCAATAACCTTAGATATGCAGATGACACCACCCTTATGGCAGAAAGTGAAGAGGAACTAAAGAGCCTCTTGATAAAAGTGAAAGAGGAGAGTGAAAAAGTTGGCTTAAAATTCAACATTCAAAAAACTAAAATCATGGCATCAGGTCCCATCACCTCATGGCACATAGATGGGGAAACAATGGAAATAGTGACAGACTTTATTTTCTGTACTTCAAAATCACTGCAGATGGTTACTGCAGCCATCAAATCAAAAGATGCTTGCTCCTTGGAAGAAAAGCTATGACCAACCCAGACAGCTTATTAAAAAGCAGAGACAATACTTTGCCTATAAAGGTCCACCTAGTCAAAGCCATGGTTTTTCCAGTAGCCATGTATGGATGTGAGAGTTGGACCATGAAGAAAGATGAGAGTCAAAGAACTGATGTTTTTGAACTGTGGTGTTGGAGAAGACTCTTGCAAGTCGCTTGGACTGCAAGGAGATCAAACTACTCAATCCTAAATGAAATCAGTTCTTAATATTCACTGGAAGGACTGATACTGAAGTTCCAATACTTTGGCCACCTGATGGGAAGAACTGACTCATTGGAAAAGAACCTGATGCTGGGAAGGATTGAAGGTAGGAGGAGAAGGGGACGACAGAGAATGAGATGGTTGGATGGCATCACCAACTCAATGGACTTGAGTCTGAGCAAGCTCTGGGAGTTGGTCATGGACAGGAAATCCTGGCATGCTGCAGTCCATGGGGTCACAGAATCAGACATGACTGAGTGACTGAACTGAACTGATAGAGTAGTATTTTTCTGTGGCTAAGGTAGGAAGGGCAGTGACAGCAGAGAAGGACTTGGGAATAACTGGTAACAGGAATGGGGTTTTCATGAGGCAGGGTGATGAAAATGCTCTAAAATTAGGTTTTGCTGATGGTGGTTCATCCTGTGAATATGTTAAACCAAACTGAACTGTATACTGTACATCAGGGAATTACATCGTATGTGAAGCATATCTGAACTTTTAAAAAATGAATGCCCATAAAGGTAGTAACTATAGTAAATAGTTACTATAGAAACAGTAACTATTTCTATATTCCCCTGCACCAAATTTTACCTAAGCCATATCAAAAACCGAATTTCTGCTTTAAAACAAACAATAGCAACAACAACAAAACCTCTGATATCTTATTGATAGAAATTGTTTTGGATGCATGTCAGAGACTCAAAGTATGTATAATCACATCTTCCTAAATATCTAAATCCTTATATTCCAAGCTATTTTACAAGTAACTGGTACCATAATCACTCTAAAACTTTTTTCATCAGGTTTTTCCCCACTATTTAGGACATGACTATTTGGCTTTCCTGGTGGCTCAGATGGTAAAGAACCTGCCTGCAATGCAGGAGACTTGGGTTTGATCTCTTGGATGGGAAGATCACCTGGAGGAAGGCATGCCAACTCACTCCAGTATTCTTGCCTGGAAAATTCCCATGGACAGAGGAGCCTGGCAGGCTATGATCCATGGGGTCTTTAAGAGTCAGACATGACTGAGTGACTAAGCACAGCAAAGGACATCACTATCAGTCTGTACTGCCAAGCCTTTCACATCTAAACTCTCTCCTTAAGGAATTCAGTTACATGGCTTTTCTTAATGTCAGTTTCCTTGACAAAAATCAACTTTGACTTCCCCAGCAAAACATCTTATTATCTATAGGATAATATTTTCTGCTATGACATTGTTATAAAGTCTGTGATTACAAATAACTTGGAAATGACTCCAAAAGGCTTAATTGACAAGGTTTAGCATGATCCTACATTATCAAAAATCTGACACAGGGCAATAATAAAAATTTATTTATACAGTGACTTAATACTTTCTTTAAAGACCCAAGTACCTGCAATTTTTCCAGTCTGTACCCCTCAGCATGTTCTTCTCAGCTTAGCCTCCCTCACAGCCCTAGGGAGGTGATAAAATTTTATATGCCACACACTGACATATCACTGATAAGTTGCAAAAGAGGAACTATTTAAAAGTCTCTTTGGAAAATATTATAAAACTCAAGGAAACTTTTCCTAGAGCCTTCTGGTATGCCTCCTACCCTCACTAATTATCTGAAACTGCATCACATGCCTGCTCATTCCAACTATAATTCACTCCCTAGGGCCACAGAGGGGCTGGCCCCTCTGTAGAACATGGAGTTAGCACTAGGAATGTATAGAATTCAGTTAGTTCAAGGAAGGGATAGAATGGCTGCTGATTATAATGGGGAAGAATTATTATCTGCTGTATGCAATCGATCCACTTTTATTTACACTCCACCCATTAATTAAAATGTGCCAAGTCATAATTTCTTCTAATCTTACATCCATTAATTTCTCCAAGTCCTGTATATTTACCTCATGTAAAAAAAAATCTTGATTAACTACCTATAGCTACCCACTCCCATGTAGTATTTATTTAACCCTTCATGAGAAAAATAGATTCTATGGTAGTTTTAAATCTTAAAATAAAAAGCCTGTTTTGGGAATTATGTTAGTAGGTAATTTATCTAGTTCCAATATTTTGCAGGTAAGATACCAAAGTCAAGAAAAGGAAAAACTCAGTGAAATAAGAAAAGAGAAGATTTTAAAAGAAGGGAAGGAAATAGAAAAAAAAGAAGGGGATAAAGTAAGAGAATTAGCAGGTGAAGGAAATGAACAAACCAGAAGAAAAGAAAGGTTGAGGAAGGGAGGGAGACAGAGGAAACATACAAAGAAGGAAATAAGGAAAAAATAATGAGAAAAAGAGGAGAATACAAAGGGGACTGAAAAGGTAAAGGGAGACACATAAGACTGTCAGATGAAATGTGGCATTTATTCACAGTTTGCCTAGCGAACCCATGGAACGTAACAACATGGTAACCAATGCAGGCAGTAAAGCCACACCAACCTTAACAGACATCTGCTTGGTAGAAATGGCACTGTTGCTCATGATTCTGACTTCTGGGATCATCCGAGAAGAAAAGAACTGTAAATGATGACTGCGATTTTTTTGAAATATTCTCAGCCACCATGAAAACTAGAGTCAAAAACTGAGTGCCAAGAAGGGTTCTGCTGTGATCTAAATATGTGTGCGTGCTAAGTTGGCATCAACTTGTGTCTGTCTCTTTGTGAACCTATGGCCCATAGCCCACCAGGTTCTTCTGTCTATGGGATTTCCCAGGCATTGCCAGGATTGCCATGGGATTTCCCAGGCAGTCCAGGGATTGCCTTGCCCTCCTCCAGGTGATCTTCCTGACTCAAGGATCGAACCCCTGTCTTCAACATGTCCTGCATTGGCAGGCAGGTTCTCTACCACTAGTGCCGCCTGGGAAGACTGATCTAAATATACATACAGTACATTTATTGTGTGCACTTCCCAACACAGGAAACTTTCTCTATGATCCAAATTGGAGTGCATATTTTCAGAATTTTAAAAAGGATCAATATCTTAACTGTCATTAACCAGATAGTTTTTAAATTATTACTTATGGAAACTTTATCAAAGATATTTTCACAGCTTTTTAATTCTACCAATTGCTGAAAAGGTAATACTAAAATAATTAATACATATTTAGTGAGTAAACAAAATAGCAAAAGTTTTGGCATTAAACTATTCAGACTTGATTTTTGTTCCTAATTTTATAGTGCACATAGAGCTATAAGATTGTAAGAACAAATTATAAAACATGTAAAGGTAGTAAATATGGCCCTACAGTTATAAAAACTTCAGCACAGCTGTATCTCATCATTGCTCACACAGGAAAAAAAGAAGAATGACAAAAGGAAGCTTCTGCTCTTTTAATTCCTACATGAAAATTAGCATACCCAATAAGCATATGTGCAGGCGTTTGTCTTTTCAATTGTAAAATTAAGACATACTTCTTGCAACAATAATCATAGCTATAAATTTAAACTACAGTCAGAATCTTTCCAGTCCAATTACATATACCAAATATTGTTCCTTTGTGTGTACAAATATATGTACTCATATACAAAGTTATTTATTATAGAAATGTGTACATATTTTCAACCTTACTGATATACTGTGGAAACCCATTTATATCTATATATATGTAGGGGCTTCCCAGGTAACTCAGTGGTAAATAATCCACCAGCCAGTACAGGAGGTGTGGTTTCACTCACTGGGTTGGGAAGATCCCCTGGAGAAGGAAATGGCAACCCACTCCAGTATTCTTGCCTGGGAAATTCCATGGGCAGAGGAGGCTGGCGGGCTGTACTCCATGGGGTCACAAAAGAACTGGACACAACTTAGTCACTAATTAACAATAAAAAACAGCCTAAAGAGTTCTGCTTCCTTGTAGGATTCATAAAAGAATGTTGCTCTATACTAATATCAAAGAAAATTCAAATAATCTAAGAAAACATACCTATTTTTGGTTTGCATAAGAAAGCTGAGGTCATCAGATAATTAGGTATTTTGAATTTTAAATGGTAACAATCTCCTCTAAGGAAAGACAAAATACATGAACTCTTTTGCCCACAGACAAGTTCTGAAAGAGGTGTCATCCATAAAGACATGTTAAAAAAAATTACAAATGAGATTTGAATGCATTTTTAGGGGCTATGTGTAGCTCACTATGAAGCATTAAGATTCTCTGAGATCCCCAATAAAAAGCGTGATTTTGCTTTTCTCTACTCTCCAGCCAGTTTGCAAGGATCTCAAGTGGTTCTAACAAAAAGTTTATGGTTACAGTAGGAAAACTGAAGTGGCCACATATGTGCAGGAGTTGAGGGGATGCTGCTCACTGACAGAAATGAAGGTGTCTACCATTGAAGAAATGGCAAACAATCCTCAACCAGCCTGATCCCAGGCAAAACTGGGATCCCAGCCCCTGTTGCTGGGTGGAGCTAAAAGAAATTTCACACAGAGGGAGTGACAGAAAATCCACTTGTTCTCATGATCCTAAATTGATCCCAAAGCAAAAGACTGACTGCTGTCATTTGATGGGAGAGGGAAGACATCATGCTCTATTTAAGACCTTCAACTGTTACAAAGATACAACAAATAGGGGAGGGACAGGAATGCTGAAAAATATAACCATTAAGATTCTAGAGCACAGGTCAGGATAGAGGCTGAAATTTAGAGAAAACCTGATCCCACCATAAGCCTTGAAAGGAATACCAATCAAGAGCAGACTGCAACTAGAGTAAGGGTAAGGAGAAGGCAATGGCACCCCACTCCAGTACTCTTGCCTGGAAAATCCCAGGGACGGAGGAGCCTGGTGGGCTGCAGTCCATGGGGTCGCTAAGAGTCGGACAGGACTGAGCGACTTCCCTTTCACTTTTCACTTTCCTGCATTGGAGAAGGAAATGGCAACCCACTCCAGTGTTCTTGCCTGGAGAATCCCAGGGACGGGGGAGCCTGGTAGGTTGCTATCTATGGGGTTGCACAGAGTCGGACACGACTGAAACGACTTAGCAGCAGCAGCAGAGTAAGGGTAAAGGTACAGAAAGGAAGTGGTGCTATAAAACAGTCATACTGGTTTTTCAGAAATCTAAAGGCAAATAAAAAGCATCTAGAAAAGACAAGCCACAAAATGAGACAAAATACTTGCTAAGCACGTATTGGATAAAAGGATTGAATCCAAAGTATACTATGAAATCTTAAAACTCAGTAAGGAAAAAAAAAAAAAGACATAACTTAAAAATGGGCAGAACATATGAATATATACCTCACCAAAGAAGATACACAGATGGCAAATAAGCATATGAAGAGATGCTCAACACCATGTGGCACGTGGGAATTGCAAATGAAAACAATGAGATTTCACACTTATTAGAATGGCTCAAATCCAAGAAATGATCAACACTGAATGCTGGTGAGTACTCAGAGCAAGAGGAATTCTCATTGATTATTTGTGGAGATACAAAACAGTACAATTTTGGAAGAGTTTGTTAGCCTCATACAAGGTTAAATATAGTTTTATCATATAATCCAACAACAGTACTCTCTTTTTGCAGCCGATTTGCCAAGTTATATCCATACTAAAACCTGAGTGCCAATATTTAGAGCATCTTTGTTCACAGCTGCCAAAAATTGAAAACAGGTTAGTTATCCTTCAATAAGTGAATAGATGAGCAAACTGTGGTGCATCCACACGATGGAATATTATTCAGTAATAAAAAGAAATGAGCTGTCAACCATCAAAGACATGGGTTAAATTTAAATGCATACTGCTGAATGAAAGAAGCCATTTTGAAAAGGCTACACAGTATAGGGCTCAAATTGTATTGCCTTCTGGAAAAGGCAAAACACAGAGGAAATTTTCAAAACTCTGTGGCTGCTGGGGTTTGAAAGAATTGAAGAGTACTGAATGCATGAAGCATGAAGGAACTTTCAGGGAGGAGAAACTATTCTGACTGACACTCTAAAAGTGGATATATGACATACATCTATCAAGACCCACCAAACTTCAAAGCACTCTTACTTTAAACAAAGTAAAAAAAAAAAATCATTTACAATTCATGGGACGCTGAGAAAGAATGTAGACTGTGGGAAAGTTTAAGGCAAATTCACTGAAGGAGATGATAGGAG
Organism: Cephalophus harveyi; assembly: GCA_006410635.1. NCBI lineage: Eukaryota > Metazoa > Chordata > Mammalia > Artiodactyla > Bovidae > Cephalophus > Cephalophus harveyi. The sequence continues at coordinate 74,799 of SJYT01021001.1, forward strand.
GAGATATAATGGTAAGTAACTTTGGAAATGAGTAGAGTCTATAAATTTCACCATAGGACACTTCACATAAGCAATATATTTTGACTGATAATGTTCTCTCACAAGGGAGTAGAGATTAACAATTCAAAAACTATTATATATGGATATTAGAAATGAACAATTAAGTAAATGAATGGCAGATGGTAGAAGCCAGATTTCTCATTGCTGTCATGTTAATTTACAAATAAGGCAAAGTAAGAGGATAGTGATCTCTGTGGTGATGAATTAAAGCGGGAGACATCAATATGAGCTCATGTTTAACACAGATACAGATAACTTTTTCCCTTATTGAATAACTTTCGTCTTTTGTTCTCTATCCAGGATAAGAAGGACCAATAATCTGATTTGTCAGCATGGTCAAACACAATAAATGGTAATAAAGTATCAAACATTATAAATACACACCTGGGTTCACACACAAATATAAATGTATTTATAAACATGTAAACATGGACTGTATTTTCCTGAAATATTAACAGCTATAGTTTTTACTTTGTGTTATGAACACAGGCACTTGTCCCTTCTTCAATCAGATAAGGCTAATGAAATATGTGTAGATATGTATTTATAGTAGGTGAGTAAACACACGCAGTCCTTTGTTCTGTTGGATAAGAGAGCTCCAAAACAATGACACCCAGGAGTAATAAATTCATCCAGTAATGTGTTCTAACTCTATTCCCCAATAAAAAGAACAAAGATTCTCAGGAAAAATGTCTAATTTTAGGACTTAGCAGGCAATATAACATGAGGTGGGGACATTTTACAGTAACAGAAATTAAGGAAGTATTTAAAACACATGTACACACACACACACACACACACACACACACACACACCCCACTGTGAATACATCAAAGGGACACAGGAGTTAAATGAAAGAGCTTGCAATAACCTAAGCCAAACATCTGAAGAAAAAAAGATCAGTATTGGCTTATAACACAAACTATAAAATAAATACAAATGAGTCTATACTGATACAAACAAAATCCCATACACTTTTAACTGTGGATTGTATATATTATGTCCTTAAAAATAATATAGAATGGAAAGGGAAATATAGCAGAAAAACCTTGGCAAAGACTGAATCAGTCCAGTGCTTAAGATCAGTATCAACATCCATCAACATCCATATATCATGTTAAGGCGTGCTACAGTCCATGCGTTCACTAAGAGTCAAACACAACTTAGCAAATGAACAGCAAAGAAACCATTATGATATGATAAAAGTGGTATTTTATGTCTATGATCTCTGCCCCAAAATACATATCCCAAGTCTAATCATGAGAAAATAGACAATTATGACAAAATAACATCTACAAAATAATTGATGAGTACTTCCTAAAACTGTGAAGAACATGAAAAATAAAAGGAGTCTGAGAACTCTTACAGCCAAAAAGAGCCTATAGAGACATGATAAAGGTAAATTGGCCATGGGTGGAAAACTAGAACAGAAAAAGACATAAGATAAAAATTATAAAAGAGGAAAAAATAAAGTGTAGATGAGAAATAACAAGAAAATAAAAAGCAAGATCATAAGTGTATGCCCAACAATATAAAAATGACATGTAAAAATATTTGTGAGAAATGCATATATATGGAATTTAGAAAGACGGTAACAATAACCCTGTATGTGAGACAGCAAAAGAGACACAGATGTATAGAACAGTCTTTTGGACTCTGTGGGAGAGGGAGAGAGTGGGATGATTTGGGAGAATGGCATTGAAACATGTATAATATCATATGTGAAACGAATCGCCAGCCCAGGTTCGATGCATGATACAGGATGCTTGGGGCTGGTGCACTGGGATGACCCAGAGGGATGGTGTGGGGAGGGAGCTGGGAGGGAGGGTTCAGGATGGGAAACATGTGTACACCTGTGGTGGATTCATATTGATGCATGGCAAAACCAATACAATATTGTAAAGTAATTAGCCTACAATTTAAATAAATAAATTTATATTAAAAAAGAAGTTATTCAAATAAAAAACTTATACTACAATATATATATATATATATGTAATAAGTATGTTAATAAGATTTGTCCCCCTAAAAATAATAATATAGTTTTAAAGTAAAGTGATCTAAAAAGACACATCATGCAAAATATATTTCCACAAATAACTGAGCTTCATAAGGCCAAAACATAAAAAAGTAAAAGAAGTAAACAAGTCCACTGTTATCCTTAGACTCTTCAATACTGACAACTGATGGAGCAAGTTGACTTAAAAGGATATATAAGAATCAAAGAACACTATCAAACAAGTCGATCTAGCTGACATTTAATGAACATTGCACCCAATGAGAGCAGAATATACTTTCTTTCACATTCACAAGAAATATTTATCAAAATAGACCATATTGGGGGCCATGAAAATACTCTTCATAAATGTATGCCAACATCAATAAAAAATGCATCAATAGCAGAATGATATCTGGAAAATTCTAAAATACTTAGAAAACTAAACAACACACTGATTAACTCATGGGTCAAAAGGGGTTCCCAAAAGATGTTAGAAAATGTTTTAAAGATAATAAAGTGAAAATATAACAATCAAAATTAATAAGATGCAGCTAAAGCAGTGCTTAGAGGAATATTCATAGCATTAAACATATATGTGAAAAAAAAAATAAAGGTCTCAAGTTAATGGCCCTAACTTCTACCAGAAGAAGCAGAATATGGAAGTGAAATAAATAAATCCCAAATAAGCAGAAAGAATAATGATGATAAGAGCAGATTTAGTGAAATTTAAAACAGAAATAATAGGAAAGAAAAACCATTGAAACCAAAAGCTAGTTCTTTAAAAATATGAGAAATACCATTAACCCTTAACTGATCAAGAAATAAAAGACACAAAGTGCCAATATAAAGAATGAAAAAGGGAGTGGCGTTAGCATTATAGCATCCAATTGTGAATTAGAAAGAGATAGGACCTTGGTCAGGCTGCAGAGCCAAGGGAGCTGGTGAGCCTGCCAAACTTCTGACTCTCCATGATCTGGAAAGAGGGTACTGGGGCATGGTGGATAGAGAATTTGTGGAGGTCCAGCCTGCCTGACAGAGGAATCCGCCACACCATCTAAGTGGAACAGAGATGAGTTTTGAGTAGGGGAGATGGAGAAATTTTCTAAGTTGGCCTCCCTGCCAGGGCAACAGTGCAAGGCACTGGGCTTTAGGCAACATCAAAGGTTACCTCTTCAGCAAAGCTGGTGGAAAGCAAAAGTGGCGCGCGACCATCCATCTGCCTTAGTGCAGGCTGCAGCTAGAGATACACATTTTTCTCAAGTAACACCCAGATTTCTGAGAAGGCATCTCTGTGACTGGGGGGAGAAAGAAGAAAAGGACGGAGGCAGACAAAAGTATTAAAGGGCATTGAAGGAATGCATTCCTGTTGTGTGCTTTGGGATTTCAGTAGTCAATCCACACACAAACTTCTTAGAATGCCCCCTACTACAGGATCTCACTACTAGGCTGTGGTCAACCTCCAAAGCTGCAGGTGCTGAGACAACATCTCCTGCCACTCTACTGCTAGTTCCCACAATATCAGAGTGAATCCAGGAGATCCAGCTCCAGGAGGAGAAACCACAAGCTTGAGATATAGTGCCACCTTCTAAAATGTAAAAGTAAGGTTGCTAATCATCACCTTGCTGAACTGTAAGAAACAAAGAAAACATAAACTCATAGCTAAAGAAAGTGTCTTCTATTCAAATGTAAAAGCACATGAGTATATCAAACCCTATGAAAAGATAAATCAGGTATCACAAAAAGAAAATGGTATTTCTCTAGCAACCAAACTCAAACACAGAGAAAATTGTGTTCTAATTGGTAAAGAATTCAAACAGTTGTTAAGAAGAAATTTAATAAGCTATGAGAAAATTCAGAAGGTAATTCAATAAACTCAGGAATAAAATTAATAAACAAGGAATCTCTTACCAAAGAGACTGAAATTTAAAAAGAACCAAATTCTGGAGCTGAAGAATTCAATGAATGAGATGAAGAAAGCAACAGAGAACATAGGTAACAGCTCAGACTAGATGAAAGAAAGAGTAAATGACTTGGGAAAGAGAGAGGGTTATAGAAATAATTTCAGTTAAAAGAAGAGAACTTAGATAGAAACCCTATAAGAGCTATCAGATTCAATGAGAAAGGCAAATATTGAAAAACAACAACAGCAAAAAACCTCTAACAGGAGAGGAGAGAGAAAAAGGAACCAAGAAGTTTATTTAGAGAAATAATACCTGAGAATTTCCCAAATTTGTAGAAGAAATTAAATATACAAGACACAAAGCTAATAGAAGACTCTATTATCACAATGAAAAAATATCTTATCCAAAATATATAATAATAATGCTGTCAGAAAACAATGATTAAAGAGGAATCAGAGTCATATGGAAAAAATAAAGAACATAGCCTAGAAATCTTAGCAAATTTAAGAAGACTGAAATCATACCAACTAATTTTTCTGACCACAATGGTATGAAAATAGACATCAACAAACAAAAGAATGATAGAAAATATATAAATGGGTAGAAAATAAACACTGTGATTCTGAAAGACCAATGAGTCAAAGGAGAAATAAAAGGAAAATAAAAAATATCTTGAAACAAACAAACAAAAAATGTAAACATACCAAAACTTATGAAAAGCAGCAAAAGCAGTTCTGAGAACAAAGTAATATATTAAGAAATTAGAAAGATCTCAGTTCAGTTCAGGTCAGTCACTCAGTCATGTCTGACTTTTTGCAACTCTATAGACTGCAGCATGCCAGGCTTCCCTGTCTGTCACCAACTCCCAGAGCTTATTCAAACTCATCCATCAAGTCAGTGATGCCATCCAACCATCTCATCCTCTGTCATCCCCTTCTCCTCCTTCCTTCAATCTTTTACAGCATCATGGTTTTTTCCAATGAGTCAGTTCATCAATCAGTTAGCCAAAGTACTGGAGCTTCAGCCTCAGCATCAGTCTTTCCAATAAATATTCAGGACTGATTTCCTTTAGGATGGACTGGTTGGATCTCCTTGCAGTCCAAGGAACTTGCAAGAGTCTTCTCCAACACCACAGTTCAAAAGCATCAATTCTTCGGTGCTCAGCTTTCTTTATAGTCCAAATCCCACAGCCGTACATGACTATTGGAAAAATCATATCTTTGACTAGGTGGACCTTTACTGGCAAAGTAATATCTCTGCTTTTTAACAAGCTGTCTAGGTTGGTCATAGCTTTTCTTCCAGGGAGCAAGCATCTTTTAATTTCATGGCTGTAGTCACCACCTGCAGTGATTTTGAAGCCCCCCAAAATAAAATCTGTCACCGCTTCCATTATTTCCCCTTCTATTTGCCATGAAGTGATGGGACTGAATGTCATGATCTTAGTTTTCTAAATGTTGAGATTTAAGCCAAATTTTTCACTCTCCTCTTTCACTTTCATCAAGAGGCTCTCTAGTTTTTCTTCACTTTCTGCCATAAGGGTGGTGTCATCTGCATATCTGAGGTTACTGACATTTCTCCTGGCAATCTTGATTCCAACTTGTGCTTTATGCAGTCCAGCATTTCACATGATATGCTCTGCATGTAAGTTAAAGCCTTGACGTACTCCTTTCCTGATATGGAACCAGTCTGTTGTTCCATGTCCAGTTACAACTGTTGCGTCTTAATCTGCATACAGATTTCTCAGGAGGCGGATGAGGTGGTCTGGTATTTCCATCTCTTTAAGAATTTTCCACAGTTTGTTGTGATCCAGACAGTCAAACGCTTTGACATAGTCAATAAAGCAGAAGTAGACATTTTTCTGGGGAACTCTCTTGCTTTTTCAATGATCCAGTAGATGAACAATTAAACAATTAAGTAGCCAATTTAATTGTTTGAACATGAACAATTAATTTGCAGCAAATTAGATAAATCTGGAAGGAATAAGTTGCTAGAAACATATAACCTTCTATGACAGAATCAGGAAGAAACGAAAAATTTGAACAGACCAATAATGAGTAGAGAAGTAATCAAAAAACTCCCAATACAGAATACTCTAGGATTACAGAGTTTACTGACAAAATCTACCAAAGAATTAATTTCAATGTTTTGATGTTTCTAAAAAATTGAAAAGGGGCAAACACTTCAAAACCAGTTCTATGAAGCCAGAATTACTCTGATACAAAAGCCAGAGAAATATACTAAAGGAAAAGAAAACTATACTAATATCATTGATGAATACAGATGCAAAAATTTTAAAAAGAATATTAGCAAACCAAAGTCAAGAACACACTTAAAAGTCTATATTAAAAGACAATAGGGAGATAGGTAGATCGATAAATGTGTGTATATGTGTGTGTATGGAATGCAAAGCTGGTAACATAAATCAACATATCATATTAAGAGAATATAAGGTCAAAATCACAAGATCTTCTCAATAGATGCAGAAAAAGCCTTTGACAAAATACAACATCCCTTTTGATAAAAAATCCCTTCACAAACTAGATGTAGAAGGAATCTAATAAAAGTGATAAGAGAAACCTACTGCTATCTTTCTGTTTAATAGAGAAAATTTGACAACTTTTCTTATAAGATCAAGAACAAGACAGAGATGCTCACTATTTATTTATATTTTTAAAGGTCTTGGTGAAGTTACAAAAGCTTAAAGGTAAGGGACAAAGAAAACATAATTTTCCATCCAGACAGGAAAAAAATATGCTACTGAAGAAGAGAAGTTAGAAGTTGTTGAGACTGTCACAGTCTGCATAGGCCAACTCAATCTAGGCATCATCTTTACTGATTTATATAGTGATTCCATTATAATAACTTTTAGTTAAAAATAATATAATGTTTTCTTAAAGTAGCATGTGGCTGAGCTTTTTTATTTTATTATATTGACCAACTCGCAAAGATTATCAAATGCTCACATAAAGTTAGGGAATGGGCCAAAATATAATCTTTACTGATAAACAGGAACCAGAAATGCACCCAGGCTACTTAATTGCAACTATTAAGAGTTATAAATGTTATAAGAATTAAAATACCCTGAGAAAACCATAACTGAAAAACAAACATGTACCCCTATGTTCATTGCATCACTATTTACATTGCCAGGACGTGGAAGTAACCTAGAAATCTGCTGACAGATGAACAGATAAAGAAGTTGTGGTATCAGGTCACACATGACCCTGAAGCAGAGTTTGATCTTCTACTCAAAATCTGACCCTATTTCCTTTAACAGGTTTCTGATGTGTCAACCATCATGGAAATTTCCTCTAGTTAGTAAGATGATGATGATGGCATATTTAAAACCTTGAATAAGTTTCTTAATATTCCACATATTGAAATAGAATCCACATACAATTTTTCTCAAAAAAAAAAAAAACCCACAAAACCCCCCTGCAGAATGAATACAATTTAAGTCATTAGATTATAACTTTGATCATTTCACTAATCTCAAGAACATGTACTGACTATTGTCTGTCATACCAAACAGAAAGACAAAATCTTACTGTGCCCATGTGGTAAACATGACATACATTACATTACATTAATGTAATTGATACATTACATTACATACTAAAGGTTTCTGTGACAAAGAAACTAGGGCTTTCTAGATCAAGTCTTTTAGATATTTCTCACTGTGGTATAGACAGAACAAAAAAGGGGTAAACAAAAAACAAAATGAATTAAAAAAAAACAGTATTAAAGAAGTGATCCCTGAGTTTACAGCAATTTAAAAAGCACAGCAGAGGACCATGATATTGATGAACTGGAAGGAAAGAAATAGTCCAATGGAGTGGTAACATATCATAAAGACACTTTAATAAAGTTAAGAGGAGGGAGAGTAAAAGAGAACCGCAACAGTGATGATGATCACGATCAGAAGTGGTGGCAGGGATACTGAGCAACAGACAAATGCCAGGACATGGCCATGAAATTTAGATGACAACAGAAAGAAAAACAGCCAATCAGTCAATAAATCACCAGCAAGAACAACAGCAACCAGTTCTGTAACCAGAAAGGCGCTGGAAAGAAGTGAAAACTGCCTAACAATTCACTTCCTTTTATACATAATAACCTTTGAAGAATCTATAAAATGTATCTCAAGAAAGGGGCTGACAAATCAGGAGAATTAGAAACCACATGGGCAGATTTCAGTATCCCTAGAAGTTATCAGCCAGACATCTGGAAAGTGCTTCAGGAACAGTCCCAGAGCAGGAAGAGGCACCCACACGTGGTGCAGCATGGTGCCAAGCTAAGTCAGGAAGCAAAGAGCACTACAGCTTGGACAGGACCCCACGTGGGCACAAGTGGTGAGGAATAGCTTTAGACCAGTAGCTCTCAGTGGGAGTGGCACTGCCCCGGGGGCCATTTTTGGGTGTTTTCAATGATCACAATGGGAAACTGGAGCCAGGCATGCTAGACAGGACAGTCTTCAATAACAGAGACTTCTTATCTTGCATCCTGCAAGTCTTTCCAATGTCTCACTGGACTTTTCTGTAGATGGAAAATTCCTGTTTATAATTACCTAAATTTAGAACCCAACCCCAATTTACTTATAGACACAAAGTTTCCTACACATTTTAATAACTACTAAATTTTCAAAGACTGCAATTTCCTTGAACGTAAACTGAGGAAGGATTATAGTTTGTTTCATTTGAAATTATATCGCAGTTGTTCACCATTTTGGAAAATCATGTCACCAAATCATGGTGTTTAATACAACATACCTGCATCCATCTGCATTTGCAGCTGTTACATTTATGGTTATTCCATGTGTGCCTATGTATACTTAGTCATCATTTCAAAATTTCAAATATAAAGAACTTTTGCCAAATTAAAAAAAAAAAAAGAAGTTTTGGTACATATATACAATGGAATATTATTCAGCCATAAAAAGGAATGAATTTGAGTCAGTTCTAGTGAGGTGGAATAACCTAGAGTCTGTTATACAGAATGAAGTAAGTCAGAAAGAGAAAAACAAATACCGTATATTAATGTATCTATATGGATTCTAGAAAAATGGTACTGATGAACCTATTTGCAGGGCAGATATAGAGAACAGACATGAACATAGCAGGGGAAGGAGAAAGTGAGACAAATCGAGAGAGTAGCATTGAAATATATATATTAGCATATGTAAAGCAGATAACTAACGGGAAGTTGTTATATAATGTGGGGAGCTTAAACTGGTACTCTGTGACAACCTAGAGGGTGGATGGGGTGGGAGTTAGCAGAGAAGTTCAAGAGGGAGGGGATATATGTATACCTATGGTTGATTCATGTAGATGTATGGCAGAAACAAGCACAACATTGTAAAGCAATTATTCTCCAATTAAAATTTTTTAAAAAGAATTGAATCATATGAAATGATATTCATATTCCTCAAACTGTCTTAATTAAATATTTGTGACTAGATTCCTGATGAATGATACTTTTTAGAGCCACTATGCACAAATCCTTGGAGAAGGAAATGGCAACCCACTCCAGTGTTCTTGCCTGGAGAATCCCAGGGATAGTGAAGCCTGGTGGGCTGCTGTCTATGGGGTTGCACACAGTTGGACACGACTGAAGTGACTTAGCAGCAGCAGCAGCATGCACAAATCCTAGTAGGAGAAAAGTTAAGGAGAGAATTTACAGCAGCATATCTGAGTCCAAAAATCAATCCAGAAGACAGTGCTTCAGATAACTCAATGACAATTTCATGTACTCTGTGACAATAATCAAATGATAGAAATTAAGACTGAATATGTATTTTATAAACTTAACACTCCCTGTGTGGTTTCTACTATTTACAAACAAACAAAACTCTCTACTGGTTTCCTAAATTCACATCTACAACTGTAAATGTGTACATTTGTGTAAATGTGTACAAATTCATTTGTGCAACCAATAATGTTAACTGATATGAAATTCAGATAAATAATTAATCCACTTAGACTAAGAATCCTCTTAGCTGTTTTTTGTGAAATATTTATCTACTATAGTTATTCTGATATTTAAAATATTTCAAACTAACTTCAGAGTTACAGAAAAGTTATAAAAATTGTACCAGTAATTTTGATCTGCTCAGGGAACTAAAATCCCACATGCCATAGAGCAACTAAGTCTGAGCACCAGAATTAGAGAGTCTGGGCACCACAACAAAAGATCCTGCATGATGCAATGAATACCCTGCCTGCCACAACTAAAATCTGATGCAGCCAAATAGATTTTTTTTTTAATTTTTACTTTATTTTACTTTACAATACCGTATTGGTTTTGCCATACATTGACATGAATCTGCCATGGGTGTATACGTGCTCCCAATCCTGAATCCCCCTCCCACCTCCCACCCCATATTTTTTTAAATGACAATTAAAAGTTTCAGAATTCATAATTTGCATATCACCCAAGTGTTGGAAATTTACCAAATTGTTAAAAGTATCAAAAACTCCAAGATCAAAACTTAAGTTTTAAAAAATGGGGAAGATTGAATGGAGAGAGAATCTCTGAATTCCATATGAAAGTATAGAGAACCAGAACAAAACTATAAAATCATGTTTAAATGTTCATGGTTAGAACCAGAGAGGACTCCTTAAGTAGATTATAAGGCAAGAAGGATCTAAGGGGAAATCTGCAAAGAAAGAGTCCAGCAGAAGGTTTTCAAAGAACCACAAATAAAGAGAGAAAAGAATTTTAGTTCACATGAGTGGATAAAGGAGATAACCTGTGGCAAATATCCTATCTAAGCTTGAAACAGTTCCTGGAAACATATAATGTATTTACCATTCACTCAGGAGCTCAAACCTTCACATTTATGATTTTACTCCCCTCCCTCACCCCTACCATTTTCCCTCATGTTCTCATTCTCACAGCTCATTCTGCCTGCCTCTCTCTCTCCTACTCACTCCCCTCCATTTCAGAACTAATTCTAGATATGATGCATTTTACCTCTAAACATCTCACTTGTGTATTTCCAAAGCCATTTTCTTATATAGTCATAGTGCAATTATTAACATAAAATTAACACAGTTTTGACATTCAATTCGGTTCAGTTTAATCACTCAGTCATGTCCGACTCTTTGCAACCCCATGGACCACAGTATGCCAAGTCTGCCTGTCCATCACCAACTCCCAGGTCTCAAACTCACGTCCATTGAGTTGGTGATGCCATCCAACCATCTCATCCTCTGTCGTACCCCTCTCCTCCTGCCCTCAATCTTTCCCAGCATCAGGGTCTTCTCAAATGTGTCAGCTCTTTGCATCAGGTGGCCAAAGTACTGGAGTTTCAGCCTCAACATCAGTCCTTCCAATGAACACTCAGGACTGATCTCCTTTAGGATGGACTGGTTGGATCTCCTTGCAGTCCAAGGGACTCTCAAGAGTCTTCTCTAACACCACAGTTCAAAAACATCAATTCTTTGGTGCTCAGCTTTCTTTATAGTCCAACTCTCACATCCATACATGACTACTGGAAAAACCATAGCCTTGACTAGATAGACCTTTGTTGACAAAGTAATGTCTCTGCTTTTTAATATGCTGTCTAGTTTGGTCATTACTTTCCTTCCTAGGAGTAAGTGTCTTTTATTTTCATGGCTACAGTCACCATCTGCAGTGTTTTTGGAGCCCAAAAAAATAAAGTCAGCCACTGTTTTCACTGTTTCCCGATTTATTTGCCAGTTTTCTGAATGTTGAGCTTTAAGCCAACTTTTTCACTCTGCTCTTTCACTTTCATCAAGAGGCTCTTTAGTTCTTCTTCACTTTGTGCCATAAGGGTGGTATCATCTGCATATCTGATTTTACTGATATTTCTCCTGGCAATCTTGATTCCATCTTGTGCTTCATCCAGCCCAGAGTTTCTCATGATGTACTCTGCATATAAGTTAAATAAGCAGGGTGACAATATACAGCCGTGATGTACTCCTTTCCCGATTTGGAACCAGTCTGTTGTCCCATGTTCAGTTCTAACTGTTGCTTCCTGTATTTCTTGAGAAATACAGATATCTCAAGAGGCAGGTTAGGTGGTCTGGTATTCCCTTCTCTTGAAGAATTTTCCACAGATTTTTGTGATCCACACAGTCAAATGCTTTGGCATAGTCGATAAAGCAGAAATAGATGTTTTTCTGGAACTCTCTTGCTTTTTCCATGATCCAGCAGATGTTGGCAATTTGATCTCTGGTTCCTTTGCCTTTTCTAAAACCAGCTTGAACATCTGGAAGTTCACGGTTCACGTATTGCTGAAGCCTGGCTTGGAAAATTTTGAGTATTACTTTACTAGCGTGTGAGATGAGTGCAATTGTGCAGTAGTTTGAGCATTATTTGGCATTGCCATGAGAACCCCATGAATAGTTTTGACATTATTATTAAGTTAATTTTCACTACTGTGGCACTACTGACCTTTATAGAGAGAAAGTTTTTTTTTCCTCCTAGTCTAATTCAGGACCACTTATTGTCATCACTTTTTATGTCTTTCATTTTCTGTTACCTGGAAGAGTTTATTGGTTTTTCTTATCTTTTATATTCTTAACATTTTTTTTTACACGGTTCACGTATTGCTGAAGCCTGGCTTGGAAAATTTTGAGTATTACTTTACTAGCGTGTGAGATGAGTGCAATTGTGCAGTAGTTTGAGCATTATTTGGCATTGCCATGAGAACCCCATGAATAGTTTTGACATTATTATTAAGTTAATTTTCACTACTGTGGCACTACTGACCTTTATAGAGAGAAAGTTTTTTTTTCCTCCTAGTCTAATTCAGGACCACTTATTGTCATCACTTTTTATGTCTTTCATTTTCTGTTACCTGGAAGAGTTTATTGGTTTTTCTTATCTTTTATATTCTTAACATTTTTTTTTTGATGAGTATGGGCCATTTATTCTAGTGACTGTTCTTCAAATTGGATATATATGTTTCCTCATGATTACATTTATCTCACATGCTTTTTTGAGACCTGATGTATTCTTTCAAGTGCATCATATTAGGAGGCAAATAATGTATATTTATTTCTCTAATGGTACCATTAACTTGGATCACTTATTCTAGGTAGCATTTGTTGGGTTTATCTTACTTAAAGTTAATCTTTTCCCCTTGGTATTTAATTTCCCTTAGTATTATAGGCAAATACTTTGAGATGATGTAAATATACTGCTTCTAAATAAACTTTTACCCATTAGTTTTAATATCCATTGATGTTTACTATCTGAAACTGTTATTAATGTGATAGTTACCAAACTGTGATATACAAAGTATTCATTAATCCTTCTATAGCAACTGATTTGCAATATATGTGAACCTGATTGATTTTTATTGGGTTAAGTATTGGAAAAGTTAGTACAAAGATACAATAATTTTTCTAAGACTTAAAAAATTTTATTATAGAGTAAGAACTGTCTCTTATACACATCTAGATGTGTATAAGAGACAGCTCCAAGATCAAAACTTAAGTTTTAAAAAATGGGGAAGATTGAATGGAGAGAGAATCTCTGAATTCCATATGAAAGTATAGAGAACCAGAACAAAACTATAAAATCATGTTTAAATGTTCATGGTTAGAACCAGAGAGGACTCCTTAAGTAGATTATAAGGCAAGAAGGATCTAAGGGGAAATCTGCAAATAATTATTCAGATTAGATTTTTAGGTTAGATTTTTACCATATCCTTTGAGGTGGACTTAAGTATACATTTCAAATCATCTTTCACTTTTATCTAATCAAGATTCACTATTCTGTCACAAAATAAAATTAGAGTGTGAATAGAATTCATTTTGCAGTCTAGATCAAAGTAAATTATAAGCCTATCTATAAGTCATGGAATGGAACAAGTTGAAAAGTAGAAGAAGGATACATAAAAAATAAAGAGAAAGGAATCTACATATAACACTAAAGGAATGCATCAAATCAAAAGGGAAGAAACCAAGAGAATATGACAGAAACAGAGAACTATAAAAGCAACCAGAAAATAATGAATAAAATGGCAATATATGCGTACATATTAGTAACAAAAGTGTAAATTAACTAAATATTCCAATCAAAAGCTATAGAATAGCTGAATAGATAAAAACAAGATCTATCTATATGCTGTCCACAAGACTCACCTTAAAGCTAAAGACACACATAGCGTGAAAGTGAAGAGAAGAAAAAAGATATTTCAGGCTTGTAGGGGTAAAAAAAAAAAAAACAAACTTGGGTAACAATACATATATCAGAGAAAACAGACTCTAAAATAAAGACTGTAACAAAAGATTATAAGGGCATTATATAATGATAAAGAGGGCAATCCAACAAGAGTATATAATATTTGTTAAATACTTATGCACCCAACACAGGAGCACCTACATATATAAAGCAATATAAATGGAGAAGCAAAAATAAATGGAGAAACTGACAGCATCTCAATAATAGTAAGAGACTTAAGTACCCCACTTATATAAATGAATAAAATATCCAGGAAGAAAACCATTAAGTAAACATTGTCCTTAAATAACACATTAACAAATGAGTTTAATAAATACACACAGAGTATTTTATCCAAGAGCAGAATATATATTATTTTCAACTTCACATATAACATTCTCTAGATAGGTCACATATAGGGCACAAAACAAGTCTCAGTAAATCTAAGAATAAAATCCCATTCAGAACCTATTCTCATTACAACATTATGAAACTAGAAATCAACTACAAGAAAAAGTGGAAAAAACACAAATGCATGGAGACTACATAACAATTGCTACTAAACAATCAGTGGTCAATGGAGAAATCAAAGAGGGAATTTTAAAATACCTGGAAACAAATGAAAATGGAGACACAACTTTCCAAAATCTATGGGACAGCAAAAGCAGTTCTTAAAGTTCATAGCAATTTACGCTGACCTCAGGAAATAAGAAAAATCTCAAACAATCTGAATGTGCATTTTAATGAACTAGAAAAATAACAATCAAAGCTCAAATTAAGAAAATTAAAAAGATCAGAGCAAGAATAAATGAAATAGATATTAGGAAAAAACAAGAAAAAAGGCAAATGGAACTAAGAACTGTTTCTTTGAAAAGATAAATCAGTGAACTATTAGCCAGGCTAATCAAGGAAAAAAGAGCCTAAATAAATAAAACCATAAATGAAAGAGGAGTAATTACAACCGATAGCATAGAAATATGAAATATCTTAAGAGAATGCTATGAACAAATACATACCAAAAAAGTAGACAACCCCCAAAATGAACTCCTAGAAACACACAATCTTCCAAGATTGAATCATGAAGAAATAGAATATCTGAATATGCAATCACTAGTAATGATATTGCATCAGTAATTAAAAAACTCTAAAAAGCAAAGTCCGAGTCCAGATGATTTCACAGGTGAATTCTACCAAACATGTAAAGAGGAGTCAGTGTGAATACTTCTCATATTATTCCAAAAAGTTGAAGCAGCAACACTTCCGAACTCATTTTATGAGATCACCATTATCTAAACATCCAAGATATCCAAAGGGTACACAGAAAAGAGAAATACAAACCACATCACTGATGAACTTCTTTCTGTCAGGTCAGCAAAAAGAAAAGGATGCCCCTTCTTACCAATTTTTGCTACAATTGTTAGGCAAAGAAAGAAATAATAATCATCTGATTTGGAAAGAAAGAAATAGAACTGTCACTCTTTGTAGATGACATGATATTATATACAGAAATTCCAAAGATTCCATCATAAAACTTAGATCTAATACATTCATTCAAGTTGCAGATTACAAAATTAATATAGAAAAATCTGTTGCATTTCTATACACTAATAACAAAATATCAGAAAGAGAAATGAATAATAAAATTCTATTTATAATTGTATCAAAAATAATAAAAGAGGAATAAATTTAACCAAGGGGGTAAAAGACCTACTACTGTCTGAAAACTATGAAACACTAAGGAAAGAAACTGAAGATGACACAAATAAATGGAAAGATATACCGTGTTCATGGACTGGAAGAATCAATATTGTTATTAATAAAATGTCCATAAAAGTCAAAGAAATCTATGATTCAATTAATTCCCTATCAAATTACCCATTGCATTTTTTATAGAACGAGAACAAAAATTTCTAAAATTTGTATGGGACCACAAAAGATAGACTAGACAAAGCAATCAAGCAAAAAGAATAAAGCTGGAGGCATCATGCTCCAGACTTGAAACTCTACTACAAAATTATACTAATCCACAAAATACACACACAGAGATCAATGAAATGGAGGAAATAGGTGAAGAGGATTACAAGGTACAAAATTCCAGCTATAAAATAAGTCACAGAGATGTAACATACACATAGGGAATATAGTCCATAATATTTTAACAGCATAGTATGGTGACAGATGAAAACTGGACTTACTGCAGTCTTCATAATGTATAAAAATATCAAATCACTATGCTGCACACCTGAACCTAATATAATATTGTGTATTAACTATACCTCAATTTAAAAATTAAGAAAAGACTCAATGGGAGAGAAAAAATACACATGGTTCAATTATGAAATAAAAAGAAAATTTATATAAATTTTAAAGAGAAAAAGGTAAGTCAGTATATTCAAATGTACTTCACTGTATCCTTCACTGGTATCACATGTACCAGTATCATATGAAAATTAAAGTAAATCTCTATGTAACAAGATAGAATAAACCTCAAAAAGACAACGTGAATCACATATTCTGCTACATAGGTGCAATTACCTGACATTGCTCATATTATAGAATGGACTTGGGCTATTTATTGCATAATATTTTTCTATAAACAACTCAACAATGAGGTAATTTTTTAAGGTAAAGGGAACCATAAAATCAAATACATTCACTAAGTGGAAAAATAGCTAAACTACAAGCAAAAATAGGAATAACTTTAGAGAAATTTTATAAATGATACGTCTAAAAATATCACAGAATATGCCGATTTCTCTTTCTACAGTATAATATCAACTAAAGACAACTGTATCCACTACACTGTGTATTAGATGTATATGGATTACCTGCTACTTGTTGCAGGTTGGGGCCTTTAAACAACACCAATCTTATTGCCCCATCCCATTCTCTAGTAACCGCTATTTTACTTTGCTTTTTTTTTAGTTTTGATTTCCTTTAGGATTGACTGGTTTGATCTTGCTGCCCAAGAGACTATCAAAAGTCTTCTCCAGCACCACAGTTCAAAAACATCAATTCCTCAGCACTCTGTCTTTTCTAAAACCATCATGGCTTCTTTTTCTCCTGAACTACCCCTCCTGAAAACCTCCAAAGTATCTATATTCTTTATCTCATTATTTAACTGTTATACATTTCTATAAGTTTAATACATATTTTACATTGTCAATATTGCAGCTAAGTAAATTATTAGCTAGAGGGGAATATGTTTATACTTCTGTATATACCATAATACTTTGAATTCTGCTGAATAAACTAGAACAGAGGGAGGATATTAATTTTAAACGCTGACATTACATGAGTTACCACTACTTCATATGTTTTTATAGTTAATTTTCCAATCAGTCCTGTGAGGTAGATACACTAATGTGCAACTGAAAAATGCAGAATCTGATACTTGAACTGACCACATGATTTTTCAAAGACGCTTCTGTTAATTGGTAGGAGAAATGGAAATCAAACTCACTTTACTTTGATGAAAATGTGACTCTTCCATTACATAAGGCTGAATCTAAATGTTTATCAAATAAGTAATTGTTTATATATGCCACTTATTATATGTTCCATGAATATGTTCTCATAATCTTCCCTTACTTACTTTGTATGCATTACAGAAAAGTAATATATACATACACTTTTATATTCTGTTATTCTTATGAAGAATCAATATGGCTACTGGCCATAGCAAATAGAAGTTTTAGGTCATAATTTACTAAAAAAAAAATCAAAATAAGGTTTGCATGTTAAAATACAGAGTGAAAAAAGTTAATAATTCCATGCATAGTAGGATGTCAGACATGATTCAAGATGACATGATCTATGCAAATAACAAACATATATGATTTGCTTTTGTTGTGAGTCAATGTAAAAATTAGAAATCATCAAGATACAGACTAAAAACTGATTAATTCACTCTATGAAAGAAATGTGCCACAAATCTTCATGACAGAATTTGTTCCTTTCCCTGCCACATTTTTTCATGGGAGCAGTTACTTCAGAAAATTATTTTAAAATCTGTGCTTAATTTAAAAGATTTTATAACATTAAATTATATCAAATGAAGCAAATTCTATTAAAAGAACAAAGTGTATTTCAAAGCACAGGCAGTAAACTATTCTAAAGAATATGTAGCTGTCTCTTATACACATCTACACCCGGCTCTTCCCCCCGGCAGCTCCCAGGCATTTCTCTGGCATCCCTCCTGTTTGGATTTTCATGGATGTGGAGCACAGTGGCCCATCTCATCTAAATCCAAGCTCTTCCTCCCCTTCTGTGCCTGTCCAACTGGCGGCCCCCTTCCCAGCGCCCCGACTGTCTCTTATACACATCTCTATTAAAAGAACAAAGTGTATTTCAAAGCACAGGCAGTAAACTATTCTAAAGAATATGTAGTGTTTCATAATTTTAAATATAAATTTGATCAGTTACATATAAAAAATTTAGATCACCAAAACCATAGAAAGTCAGAAAACTTCTTTCAAAGTAATGGAATATTAGACCTTAAAAGTTGTGCACAAAGAATTTTTGGCTTTAACAAAAACCATTAAAATTTTATGAGATTTTGATGAAAGTTAGCATGTTACATACTATGTATTTTTAAAAAAAGAAATCTTAATTCCAAGCTATGGGGGAAATAACTCAAGTGAAATATAGAACTATCAAAAATAGAAAAGCAAGTCTTTCCCTTGGAAATGGGCAAGTAAATATGGTCCCTTTACAGAAAAAATCGAAGCCTGTTAAAATATGCTTGAAAAGGACTTTAAAAGATTTTCCCCAAAAATATACCAGATATACAACATGACTTTTCTCACATTGAAAAGTAAGATTAAGTCAGATTTAGAGAATATCAAGCAAGTTTCACTGTTCAGTTGCATGCCTGTGCAAGTGTGACAACTTTATTTTAAATTGTTTTAACTAACTTACTTATAAGGAAGATTTTCAATGTTACTGTATATGCTCACCTCTCAAGTTTTAGACAAATTTGACTAAAGATGGAGAAGACCCATACATTGCCAAATATGACATTGCTGAGAAAATCTGAAAATGAACTAAAGAAACTAGAAGGTATATAGTGCTTCTGGATCAGAAAACTAAGAAGTATTATATTAAGATGTTGATTCTTTTCAAGCTATTCTACAGTGTTGATGCAATCCCAATCAAAATTCTAGCAGATTTTTCAAGTATAAATTGACAAAGTGATTTCAAATTTTATATTTTAAAAAAATTAGAAAAAGGAACCCGAACTTTCAAAAACAATGATGGTAAAGGAAATTCAATGTTGCTCAATTTATACTACCTGATTTTAAGAGTCATTTTAAACAATAATACAGTGTGGTAAGGTCATAAAAGGCAAAAAATGAAACAGAAAATAGAGTCTAAAAATAAACCAATACATCTATGGTCAATTGGTTTTCAAAAAAGATATGGAACAATTTAACAGGAAAAAGTTTTTTTTAAATATTATAGGAACAATTCAGGAACGATGCTTATTTAACTTATATGCAGAGTACATCATGAGAAATGCCAGGCTGGATAAAGCTCAAGCTGGAATCAAGATTGCTGGGAGAAATATCAATAACCTCAAATATGCAGGTGGCACAACTCTAACAGTAGAAAACGAAGAGGAACTAAAGAGTCTCTTGATGAAAGTGAAAGAGGAGAGTGAAAAAGCTGGCTTAAAGCTCAACATTCAAAAAACTAACATCATGGCATCTGGTCCCATCACTTCATGACAAATAGATGGGGAAACAATGGAAACAGTGACAGACTTTTATTTTTTGGGGCTCCAAAATCACTGTGGACAGATTGCAGCCATGAAATCTAAAAAAGCTTGCTTCTTGGAAGAAAAGCTATGACAAATCTAAACAGCACATTAAAAAGCAGAGACATTACTTTGCCCACAAAGGTCCGTACAGTCAAAGCTATGGTTTTTCCATAGCCATGTCCAGATGTGAGAGTTGGACCATAAAGAAGGCTGAGCACGAAGAACTGATGTTTTTGAACTGTGGTTTTGAAGACTCTTGAGATTCCCATGGACTGCAAGGAGGTCAAACCAGTCAATCCTACAGGAAATCAACTCTGAATATTCATTGGAAGGACTGATGCAGAAGCTCCAATACTTTGGCCACATGATGCAAAGAGCCAGCTTTACTGGAAAAGACCCTGATCTGGGAAACATTGAAGGCTGGAGGAGACGGAGACAACAGAGAATGAGATGGTTGGATGGCATCACTAATTCAATGGACATGAGTGTGCACAAACTCCAGAAGACAGTGAAGGACAGGGAAGCCTGGCATGCTGCAGTCCATGGGGTCGCAAAGAATCAGACTTGATTGAGCAACTGCACAACAACAATGAAAACTAACCTCAAAATTCATCATGTAAAATAATTAACTCAAAATTAATCATAGACCTTAATATAAAAGCCAGGAAAATTATAAAATTTCTTAAAGCATAGATGAAAACCTTTGAGATTCTGGATTAAGTAAAGACAGGACTACAAAAGCTAAATTCATTTTAAAAATTATAATGCTTTAACAACTTTAACAATATCTACTCTCTGAAAGAAACTATTAAGAAAACAAAGAGGGACTTCCCGTGTGGCACTGTAGATAGTAATCTGCCTGCCAATGCAGGGGACACAGTTTTGATCCCTGAATAGGGAGGATTCCATATGCCACGGAGCAACTACACCCCTGTGCCACAGCTACTGAGCCTGTGCTCGAGTCCACAAGACACAATGACCAAGCCCATGCTCTACAAGAGTAGCCACCACAAAGAGAAGCCCACACATCACAGTGAAGAGTATCCCCAAGTGACCGCAACTAGAGAAAGACCACACAAAGCAACAAAGACCCAAAACAGACATAAATTAATAAATAAAAATGAAGTAAAAGAAAACAAAGAATCTAGATTGGGAAAATATACATCTGATTAAGTTCTTGTATCCAGAATATACATTGAAAAAATAACTTTCAAAATGCAAAAAGCATACCAACACAAATAGGGGAAACGTTTGAACACATACTTTGTCAATGTAGATGTGCTAATCACAAATGCTCATTTGCAAAGGTCTTCAACATCATTGGTAAAATGCAAAGAAAAACCACAATGAGACACTCTATATACTTTTTAGAATGTATACAGTTAAGACAAAATGCAATAGTGAGAATATGGAGCAAATAAAACTCTCAAGCACTACTACTGGCAATGTAAAATGGTACAGCCACTTTTGGAAACAGTTTGGTAGTTTTTCTTTCTTAGGTTAAATATACATCTGGCACACACCTAGTCATTCTACTTCTAGCTATATGTCTATAAATAGACAAAAGCATATGTTACTGCAAAGACTTATATATGAATGTTAATAACACTCTTATTTATAAGAACCAGAACCTGGATATAACACAAATGAATCATGCATGAGTTATAGTACATTCATAAAAAGGACCGTTATTCTGTAATAAATAGAACTAACTAAAGATGCATGCAGCTATATGGATGATTCTGAAAACAATACTAAGTTGTTTTCAATACTACTAATACAAAAGGCACAAAAACTCACATTTATATAAAATGGCAGCAAGCTGATGAATGGTTGTCTCCATCCCTCAGGAGCTCAGTGGGATGGAGGGAATTACCAAAAAACACAAGGAAATTTTGCAGTAACAGATGTGCTCATTATCTTGATAACAGTGATAGCTTCATAATATTTCTATGTCAAAACTTAATAAATGGTATATTTAAATATATTCAATTTATTGTATACCAATTATAACTCCAGTGCATTTTCTTGGCAAAACTCTATTAGTCTTTGTTCTGCTTCATTCTGCATTCCAAGGTCAAATTTGCCTGTTACACAAGAGTAGACTCTACACATGGACATCACCAGATGGTCAACACCAAAATCAGATTGATTATATTTTATGCAGCCAAAGATGGAGAAGCTTTATACAGTCAACAAAAACAAGACCAGGAGCTGACTGTGGCTCAGCTCATGAACTCGTTATTACCAAATTCAGACTTAAATTGAAGAAAGTAGGGAAAACCACTAGACCATTCAGGTATGACCTAAATCAAATCCCTTATGATTATACAGTGGAAGTGAGAAATAGATTTAAGGGCCTAGATCTGATAAATAGAGGGCCTGATGAACTATGGAATGAGGTTCGTGACATTGTGCAGGAGATAGGGATCAAGACCATCCCCATGAAAAAGAAATGCAAAAAAGCAAAATGGCTGTCTGGGGAGGCCTTACAAATAGCTGTGAAGAGAAGAGAGGCAAAAAGCAAAGGAGAAAAGGAAAGATATAAGCACCTGAATGCAGAGTTCCAAAGAATAGCAAGAAGAGANACTTCAGGAACCTGTGTTCCTGTGTGTTGGGTGTTAAGCACTTGATAAATGAACCCCTCCTATTTGTTTTTAATTGTCTCTTTTTTTTGGTTGCACCCTAGGAATCAAACCTGTGCCCTCTGTAGTGGGAGCTCAGAGTCTTAACCACTGGACCTCCAAGGAAGCCCCTCCCCCAGCTATTTTTTATCTAAGTAGATATTGGACCTTTTCTCTAAGTTTGGTTCCATGAGTTTGAATTGAAAGATCACGTGGCCAAAGTTCTGTTGCTGTTGTCATTTTTCTCCCTGTGAAGCATGTCAGTATCCGAGAGACTTAACGTTTCAGTTTCTGGATTAGACCTCTTTTTAAAGCATTGTTCTCTGTGTTCTCTATTTCTTCCCTCTGTCACAGTCACATGGCCCTATTTTCCTAAACACATATGACCTAGAGTCTCAAAACCCTTATTCTTTGAGACTAGGAGCCCTTTTTTAGCTTCACTTGGTGTGTTCCCTTCCAAATGTGCCGGATGAGCCTCTTGGACTGGGATGTCTTTAACACAACTTTTTATTTTTTAATTATTTGCTGAATCTTAGTTGTGGCACGTGGGATCTAGTTCCCTAATCAGGGATCGAACCCCGGCCATCTCCATTGGGAACACAGAGTCTCAACCACTGGACCACTAGGGAAGTCCCAAGACAACTTTTTAGAAATAGGAAAAGGAGTCCGTCAAGGCTGTATATTGTCACCCTGCTTATTTAACTTATGTGCAGGGTACATCATGAGAAACGCTGAACTGGAAGAAACACAAGCTGGAATCAAGATTGCCGGGAGAAATATCAATAATCTCAGATATGCAGATGACACCACCCTTATGACAGAAAGTGAAGAGGAGCTAAAAAGCCTCCTGATGAAAGTGAAAGAGGAGAGCGAAAAAGTTGGCCTAAACTCAACATTCAGAAAACGAAGATCATGGCATCTGGTCCCATCACTTCATGGGAAATAGATGGGGAAACAGTGGAAATAGTGGCAGACTTTATTTTCTGGGGCTCCAGAATCACTGCAGATGGTGACTGCAGCCATGAAATTAAAAGACACTTACTCCTTTGAAGAAAAGTTATGACCAATCTAGATAGCATATTCAAAAGCAGAGACATTACTTTGCTGACTAAGGTCCGTCTAGTCAAGGCTATGGTTTTTCCTGTGGTCATGTATGGTTGGACTGTGAAGAAGGCTGAGCGCCGAAGAATTGATGCTTTTGAACTGTGGTGTTGGAGAAGACTCTTGAGAGTCCCTTGGACTGCAGGGAGATCCAACCAGTCCATTCTGAAGGAGATCAACCCTGGGATTTCTTTGGAAGGAATGATGCTGAAGCTGAAACTCCAGTACTTTGGCCACCTCTTGAGAAGTGTTGACTCATTGGAAAAGACTCTGATGCTGGGAGGGATTGAGAGCAGGAGGAGAAGGGGACGACCGAGGATGAGATGGCTGGATGACATCACGGATTCAATGGACGTGAGTCTGAGTGAACTCCGGGAGATGGTGATGAACGGGGAGGCCTGGCGTGCTGCGATTCATGGGGTCGCAAAGAGTCGGACACGACTGAGTGACTGAACTGAACTGAATTATAACTCAATCAAAGTGAAAAAGTAGTCATGGAGGTAAAAATCACATTGCTGCTTGTTTATATATAGTCATTTTACACACAAACAAGGGCAGAATATGTAAAATCACCCCATCAACAGACTTTTCCCTCTATTAAATAAAGAAAAGTAATATCATTTCCTCTTCCTCATGCTTTTCCATTTCTGCTATTCATCCAGTATCAAAACTCAGGTGAAAAGTGAAATGGTAAATTCCACAATATGGGGCAAATCCACAGGTAAGAAGTCTTCTGATTACAATTCAAAAGGGATAGGTAGAAATTGAAACTATCTGAATACCTCTGGTTCAGTTTGTTCTTTTAGCTTCTTCTCCCTTACTCGATAAAATGATGCAAAAACTTAAAATCTCTTGATCTATGAGAACAAATTCTAATCCAAAATGGAAAAACAAAAAACGCTGGCCCCTTTAAATGCTGTAGACCACATCTGTAAACAGCACAGCTAGAACTTGTGAAATGCAGCATGGAGCAACTACTCCACCAGACTCTTAAATTTGGAAAATGTACACAGGCTGAATAATAAAGTCCTTTCACTCCCCAAGTAACGTGATTAAAGCTTTCTTCTTTACTAAAATGCAAACTACATATTATGAACAGATTTCTCAAGGGGAAGTCAGAGTACAGGACATTTGATTTAAATGGGTATCACAGTCATCTGCTTAGTATTTGCAAAGGCTGTAATATCTGTCATAAAAATGAACACATTCTCTTAAGGACATTTTAAAAGATGAGATTCACTCTTTTACAAAGTATACGCAGTATTGATTTACATCATCAAGTGTTTTTGAACTCTACAACTGTAGATATGTATTAGTAAAAACGCACACATGGGATTTTCATTTTAACAATAAATTTCCCCAAGGCAATAGAGTTCAGAAAAAAAGACAGTTGTAGAAAGCCCCTTCTTTTCACGGGCTGCATTCCTTTTCTAAGCAAGTCAGCCATCCCTTGAAATAAAGAAAGCAACACAAATTTATAAACTGAGCATGGCATGATGGAAGATGAAACAAACAGAAGCTCGTACCTGCTGGAGCAGTGTGTCCTAACCTTTCTGCATCACAGCACTGTATTTGTAGGGCACAGTGTGAAAAGCTGATGCTAATTATGGCTAGAGGGAATTCTATACATTTCAGCCTCCTCAGACTCTACCAGACCATGTAAACAGTTCCAGATATCAAAATCTCAGACATATCCATGTACCTACTGTGTGCTGTGACACTGGAAAGCTCTGTGCCAGAGGATGTTCATGCTCATACACCACAAGGAAAATGGTATGAAAAGAACTACTGAATTGTCCATATCCGGCATTTTAGGGTTAGTTTAAATCTCGATTTGTTCTCGTTAGGCTTCCCTAAATAGCTGTGATCCATATGATACTATTTCTTCCAACAGACCTCATTTTTATGAAGAATTATATCCTTGGAGAGGCATGATGAATTTTTAAAAGTTCTAATCCAAATGCATTGTTTCCTATTAGATATTTTATCAGAAACGTATATTTTGTGATTAAGGTCAAGACCCCTAATAAAATTCCACACTTAGCTAATAAAATTCTATGGTTATCAAATTAAACAGCAACTATTTAATTTATATATATTTATATAAAAGACTTAGCATCACTGTATTATCTTTGTTAAAAGAGTTGTAGTTAAACAAGACAGCCTGTAATTAATACCACAAAATGATATGTAAGGCTTATGAGTCTCTATGATTCCTCTTATTTTTAATTTTAGAAATTCAGTAGGTCTTCTGCTTTGGGGCCTCCCTGGTGGCTCAGAGGTTAAGGCGTCTGCCTGGAACACAAGAGACCCAGGTTCAATCCCTGGGTCAGGAAAATCCCCTGGAGAAGGAAATGGCAACCCACTCCAGAGAATCCCATGGAGGGAGGAGCCTGGTAGGCTACAGTCCATGGGGTCACAAAGAGTCGGACACAACTGAGCGACTTCACTTCACTTCTGCTTTGGGAAGCACAATGTAACAGTTATCATATTTACCCTTTTGCCTGAAATGCATAAAGAAAAATATATATAAATAAAGGTTTTCAAAACATATATCATCAGTGATTCCAGAGATATGCTAAACAAATGAAAGAATCTCTTTGATTGTCCCAGCTTACTGCCTCCTGAAGAGCATGGCAATGGTCATAGCACCAGGAAGAAGCAGCCATACAGGGAAGAGGCAGGGCGCAATGCTGTCCCTCAGTTGGGCAGTCACGTTTGGAAGTCTGGAGTGGCCATGGCAGCTGGAATTCACTGGTAGAGTACCAAATGCAGAAAAGATGCTGATCTCCAGACGGTCACCACACACGTGAACACACAGGAAAAAACTACCTAAGAACATTCAAGGAACCGATTCCCTAGTCACTGTAGAAAGCTTATAATTCAGGAGGCAGAGGTAAAGAACTCAGAAGAATCACGCTTCACAATTGAAATAAAATTACCCCTATATAAACCACTCCCCTATTCCCACCTAACTAAATTTAAGCTAATCCCAAAAGATCAAAATGTCTCCAAGTAATTTAATTGCAGGAGAAGGCAATGGCACCCCACTCCAATACTCTTGCCTGGAAAATCCCATGGGCAGAGGAGCCTGGTAGGCTGCAGTCCATGGGGTCGCTGAGTCAGACATGACTGAGTGACTTCACTTTCACTTTTCACTTTCATGCATTGGAGAAGGAAATGGCAACCCATTCCAGTGTTCTTGCCTGGAGAATCCCAGGGACGGGGGAGCCTGGTGGGCTGCCGTCTCTGGGGTCACACAGAGTCGGACACAACTGAAGTGACTTAGCAGCAGCAGCAGCAACTTAATTGCATCCCACAACTTAAATATATTTAAGGACTGCTGATGGTGACTGCAGCCATGAAATTAAAAGACGCTTACTCCTTGGAAGAAAAGTTACATCCAACCTAGATAGCATTTTCAAAAGCAGAGACATTACTTTGCCGACTAAGGTCCGTTTAGTCAAGGCTATGGTTTTTCCTGTGGTCATGTATGGATGTGAGAGTTGGACTGTGAAGAAGGCTGAGCACCGAAGAATTGATGCTTTTGAACTGTGGTATTGGAGAAGACTCTTGAGAGTCCCTTGGACTGCAAGGAGATCCAACCAGTCCATTCTGAAGGAGATCAACCCTGGGATTTCTTTGGAAGGAATGATGCTAAAGCTGAAACTCCAGTACTTTGGCCACCTCATGCGAAGAGTTGACTCATTGGAAAAGACTGTGATGCTGGGAGGGATTAGGGGCAGGAGGAGAAGGGGACAACCGAGGATGAGATGGCTGGATGGCATCACGGACTCAATGGACATGAGTCTGAGTGAACTCCAGGAGATGGTAATGAAAAGGGAGGCCTGGCGTGCTGCGATTCATGGGGTCACAAAGAGTCGGACGCGACTGAGCGACTGAACTGAACTGAACTGATAGGAATTTATAGGAATACAAAAATATGCAGTATCTAAGAATGCAAAATCCAAAGTCTAGCATCTAACAAAAATATCCCCAGGCATGCAAAATCAGCCCAATTTATAAACTGAACATCATCAAAATTAAGAACTTCTTCAAAAACATTGCTACAAAATGAAAAATGAGATAACAACTATGAAAAACAAAGTGTTAAAAACAGTTGTAGGCTGTATATCTGATAAACTACTTCCATCTAAAATATATACTTAACAATAACACAATTTAAAAATGGGCAAAATATTTAAATCTATATTTCACCAAGTAGATACCAAATCACAAATACCCAAGTGAAAAGATGCTCAACATAAATAGTAATTAAGAAAATGTGACAGACCACAATGATATATCAGTACACTCCTGTTAGAATAATATTTTTTAAAAGTGCTCATCCTAAGTGCTAGTGGGAATTTGAAGAAACTGAAATTTTCAAACATTGTGGAATAAAAAATGGTAAAAACAAATTGTAAAATATTTTTAGCAGTTTCTTAAAAAGTGAAACATACAACATATATAAATATATATATCCACTTTAAGGTACTTACTCAGGGACTTTCCTGGTGGTCTGGCTAAGACAATGCAGGGAACGTGGATTCATCTCTGGTCCGGGAAGAGTCCACTTGCTGTGGGCAACTAAGCCCGTGTGCCCAAACTACTGAGCCCATGTTCCACAACAGGAGAAGCCATTAAAATGAGAAGCCCGCACACCACAGCTAGAGAGTAGCCCCCACAGCCAAAAACACATAAATGAAAATTTAAGGTACTTACTCAGGATAAATGAAAGCATCTGTTCACAAAAAGACTTGTTTATGAATGTTTATAGCACCTCTATTTACAACTGTCCCAAAACTAGAAATAAGCCAAATATCCAACAAAGGTAAATGAACAAATTCTGATAAATCCATGTAATGAAATACTATCTCCCTATAAAAAGGAATTGGCTATATGCACAAGACAGTGTGAATGAATCACAAATTATGAGACAAAGTATTAAAATAAATCAAATAAAACACAGACTCTATGATTTCATTTACATAAAATTCTAGAAATTCTATCTATAGTGAGAGAATAGATAAAAATGGGCATGGGGAAGTGCAGCGATGAATTAGAGGGACTGATTACAAAAGGGCACAAGAGAACTTTTGTGATGTAGTATTCATTATCCTACTTGTGACTGTTTCATGGATGTATAAATAAAACAGAACTTAAAATGTACAATCTGCATAAGTGCTGTTATTTTTATGTCAATTAATCTTCAGACATCTCATCAAAACATTTTTAATCTAACAACTAAAAAAGTAAAAAAAAAACATCTACCACAGGATTTTGGATATTGCTGCTTTAAGGATTACATTAAAATAAAAATCTTAATGCCTTCCATACCTTCTCTAATTCCTTCCAAGGCTGATGAGTGACACATCTTGCTGAATTTCAGAGAAGAAAATCACATGCTGGGATCACAGCTCCTTCAAGATTCTCTTTCCTCAGATCTGTTTCCTGAGAGAGCATTCATTCATTCATTCTGGTCTTCCCTCTTCTGTGCAGCCAGAGATTTGGACTATTTCCTAAAAAACATTTGTATTCAAAATACATAAGTAGCCTATATTATTTGCAAAAATCTTTCCCTTTATTTAGCAAATGGGCTTCCCTGGTGGCTGAGCAGTAAAGAATCCACCTGCCAATCAGGAGACATGGGTTTGATCCCTGGGTTGGAAAGATCCACTGTAGTAGCAAGTGGCAACCTACTTCAGTATTCTTGCCCGGAAAATACCATGAACAGAGGATCCTGGTGGGCTACACAGTCCATGGGGTTCCAAAAGTCGGACACGACTCAGCAACTAAACAACTGAACAGATCCTTGAGGGAGCTTACTGTGTGCCAGACGTTATTCCAAGCACCATGAAAAATATATAGTCAACAAGAGATCCTGCACTTTCCCCATCATGAGTCTGACAGTCTGTTGGAAGCATGGTTGACTAAATTATTGGACCCAGTCCTTTACCACTCATTGTTTCTACTTCCTTTGCCCCTATCTCTTATTCTTAAAAAGAAACAGCAATCCTGCAGGCTGTCACTTCTCAATTCCCCCCACTAGATTCTCCCCCTCTTGCACTGGTGTATGCTGGTAATAGAACAGTTGTTCTAAAACCTGTATGAAACCAGTTCACAGGACAGGCTTGTTCAACACGTTTGATGATATCCACACCTAGTGTTTTGATTTAGCTAATCTGGGGTGAAGCAAAGAATTTGCAATTTAACAAGTTCTCAGAGGATTCTAATGCTGCCAATCATGAAACCACACCTTGAGAACCACTGTGTTAGATGCTAACAGGAATTTATGGAATTTAAGGAAAGGCCGACTTACAGGAAAAAGACTTACACCACTGTTAGAATTGGTGCTGTGTTAACCAGAAATGGTAACAGTAGGCATCCTAGCATTGTTTCTAATGTAGAGTTTTCTGTTTTTCACTGTTGAGTATGATGTTAATTGTGGCTTATCATGTAGGACCTTCATTACATAGAGCAACTTTTCTTCTATTTCTAGTTACTTTTTTTTTAATTGAGATGTAATTGACATATAGTTTCAGTTGTATAATACAATTACCTGTTTGTATATATTGCAATATAATCACCACTGTTCAGTCAGTTCAGTTGCTCAGTCATGTCCAACTCTTTGCGACCCCATAGACTGCAGCACGCTAGGCCTCCCTGTCTATCACCAACTCCCAGAGTCTACTCAAACTTATGTCCATTGAGTCAGTGCCTTATCCTCTGTCATCCCCTTCTTCTCCTGCCTTCAATCTTTCCCAGCATCAGGGTCTTTTCAAATGAGTCAGTTCTTCACATCAGGTGGCCAAAGAACTGGAGTTTCAACTTCAACATCAGTCCTTCCAATGAATATTCAGGACTACTTTCCTTTAGGATGGACTGGTTGGATCTCCTTGCAGTCCAAGGGACTCTCAAGAGCCTTCGCCAACACCACAGTTCAGAAGCATCACAGTAGGTCTAGTTAATATCCATTACCACACATAGTTACAAATTCTATGTGTGTGATAAAAACTTTCAAGATTAAAACTCTTATTAACTTTCAAATATACAATATTAATAACTTTAGTCACCATGCCATACTTACATCCCCATGACTTATGTTGGGCTGCATCCCACAGGCTTACAAGGCTTGTGCTTGCCTAGCCTCAAGACCAAAGAGCTCAGAGTCTGCCACACAGACACCAGTGGCTTAATGGATGGAGGAGTTTACATGCCTGAAGAAAGGTCGCAGAGTGACCCCCCACCATGGTGTGTGTGACAGACAGTGGCAGTGGCAGTCTTTGCTAGGTGGGGGAGGGAAGACTACTAGTTATAGGGGGGTAGACATCAAGTGAGCTCATTAGTTACCAGGGAAACCAGTAGAGGGGGACACCCTTCAATACCCCTTTGAGTTGAGGCCTGGAGCAAATATGTAGGAAGATCAGTCATGTGAGTAGGGTGTAAGTGAAACAGGCACTGGTCTAGGAGGGGATGTACAGAGAGCAAGAGAACAGCCATCTTGAGTGGCCTGACTAAACAATTTATTTTGTAACCGGAAGTTTGTACCTTTTGACTATCTTTACCCTCTTTGCCCACTCCCTGGTTATAGCAACCACCGATCTGTATCAATGAGTTTGTTTTTGGTGTTTTTTTTTTTTTTTTTTCTTTTTTGGCTGTTGTTTCTAGATTCCTCATATAAGAATAATGAAACATATATTATTTGATTTTTTTGTGTGAGAATTATTTTACTTAGCGTGATGCTCGCAAGTTTCTCCATGTTATTGCAAAAGACAAGCTTTCCTTCTTTTTTATGGCTGTCAATATTCCATTGTATAAATATACACATTTCCTTTATCCATATATACATCAGTGGACACTTAGGCTGTTTCCATATCTTGGCTATTGTAAATAACACTGCAATGAACATGGAGGTGCCTATACTTTAGCTAGTGCTTTAATTTTTTTTTTTCTTTTTTTTTTTTTAATTTTATTTTTACTTTATTTTACTTTACAATACCGTATTGGTTTTGCCATACATTGACATGAATCCACCATGGGTGTATATTAGCTCCCAATCCCGAATCCCCCTCCCACCTCCCACCCCACATCATCTCTCTGGCTCATCCCTGTGCACCAGCTCCAAGCATCCTGTATCCTGTATCGAACATAGGCTTGTGCTTCGTTCTTACATGTTAGTTTACATGTTTCAATGTCATTCTCCCAAATCATCCCACCCTCTTCCTCTCCCATAGAGTCCAAAAGTCCTTTCTATACATTTGTGTCTCTTTTGCTGTCTCACATACAGGGTCATCACTGCCATCTTTCTATATTCCATATATATGTGTCAGTATACTGTATTGGTGTTTTTCTTTCTGGCTTACTTCACTCTGTATAATAGGTTCCAATTTCATCCATCTCATTAGAACTGATTCAAATGAATTCTTTTTAATGGCTGAGTAATACTCCATTGTGTATATGTACCACAGCTTTCTTATCCATTCATCGGCTGATGGACATCTAGGTTGTTTCCATGTTCTGGCTATTATAAACAGTGCTGCAATGAACATTGGGGTACATGTGTCTCTTTC
>SJYT01021001.1:110206-146989 GCA_006410635.1 Cephalophus harveyi
TTCAAAAGCAGAGACATTACTTTGCTGACTAAGGTCCGTCTAGTCAAGGCTATGGTTTTTCCTGTGGTCATGTATGGATGTGAGAGTTGGACTGTGAAGAAGGCTGAGCGCCAAAGAATTGATGCTTTTGAACTGTGGTGTTGGAGAAGACTCTTGAGAGTCCCTTGGACTGCAAGGAGATCCAACCAGTCCATTCTGAAGGAGATCAACCCTGGGATTTCTTTGGAGGGAATGATGCTAAAGCTGAAACTCCAGTACTTTGGCCACCTCATGCGAAGAGTTGACTCATTGGAAAAGACTCTGATGCTGGGAGGGATTGGGGGCAGGAGGAGAAGGGGACGACCGAGGTTGAGATGGCTTGATGGCATCACTGACTCGATGGATGTGAGTCTGAGTGAACTACGAGAGATGGTAATGAACAGGGAGGCCTGGTGTGACGCAATTCATGGGGTCGCAAAGAGTCGGACACGACTGAGTGACTGAACTGAACTGAATATTTAAAATAAATCAAAGTTGGATATTGTAGAGGAAATGCATATCCACTGAAAGAACATTAGAAACATCCCATTCTACCATTTGAAGCCAAGGAAACATTTATTTTCCCCATCTTAAAAATATTAAACTTCCTTTATTTTAAAACATCAAAATCTTTTCATTTTTATACTTTATATTTTAAAGCAATTTTCAGTTCAGTTCTACAAATATTCAATAAGAGGTTTGCCTTTTTTAGAATCTGCAAAATTGAGCATTAAGGCATATATATGACTAGAAATTTTGGATCTTATGTTCTTTGGTAAAGGAAGGTATGTGTTAAGGCCTTAAATATTTTAGCTGCAGTCCTGGTACAGCTCTTCCTCCCATGGGATGGGAAACCACTCGAGTTTGCAACACTACTGATGATAATAAAGCTCATCAATAAAGGACAGTTAATCTAAAGAAATTTGTTTTCCCAAGTCCTTATGCTACCTCATAATTACTGGGTTTCAGTCTGTCAACCAAGACCATCCAAGAGAAGTAGGTGGATCTTGGAGATCAGTTTTGTGAATTTATAAGGAGCATCTATAGGATTTATAAAGATATTTAAACTCACAGTAAGATGGCTGCGGCCAGTAGGGTAGTCAAGAAACAGACTACAGATGCATGCTATAGCTAAAACATTTCTTAGGGAAATCACTTCACGATCGTTTTGTTCTTAACAATTGCTTTTCAATCTTTAACAGTTAAAAGTCAGTTTCATCTTTAACAGCGTTAGATGTTCTTCTCAGTTTAGCCATAGGATTAGGTATGACTGAGAAAATGTTCACTGCCTATAGAAGGTGAAACCTTAGGTCAGTCTCAAGAAGGGGCAAATTTATTAGTGAACTGTATATTATACTCTGGGTCCATTATTTTGCTTCACTTCGAGAGTGTTAGATATCATATAAGCATATTATTTTAGTAACAAATTGTAACTGTTAGTATAAGGCTTTCCTGAGATCTGTGAATCTTTCCAGCAAATCACTGAACTTGAAGGTATGACTGGAGACCCTCTATACTACAACAGACCTACTATCTATCAACAACTACTATCCTGGTGGATGCATTCTGCACACTGCTGCTGCTGCTGCTGCTAAGTCGCCTCAGTGTTGTCCAACTCTATGCAACCCCATAGATGGCAGCCCACCAGCCTCCCCTGTCCCTGGGATTCTCCAAGCAAGAACACTGGAGTGGGTTGCCATTTCCTTCTCCAGTGCATGAAAGTGAAAAGTGAACGTGAAGTTGCTCAGTCGTGTCCGACTCTTAGCGACCCCATGGACTGCAGCCTACCAGGCTCCTCCGTCCATGGGATTTTCCAGGCAAGAGTATTGGAGTGGGGTGCCACTGCCTTCTCCCTTCTGCACACTAGAAAAGCACATTTTCTGCAGTTTTTGGATGGGATGTTTTATAAATATCAGTATGGATGGTCAAGTCGGTTAACACTATTCTTACCCTTTAATATCCTTACAGCTTTTTTGTTTTTGTTTTTGTTTTTTTTTTACTATTTTTCAATTACTAAGAGAAGATTATTGGTATCACCAAAAACAATAATGAATGTACATATTCTTTTCCCAGTTTCATCAGTTTTTGCCTTCTATATTTGAAGCTCTATTTTTAAGTGACTATGCATTTACGATATATCTTCCTGGCAAACTATGAGTCATCATGAAATCTCCCTCCTTACTACTGGTAATATTCTTCGTCCTGAATTCCATCATGAACATGTGCTTGCAATATCTTTTTCCATCCTTTACTATTAACCAAATTTAGAAATTTAAATGTGTCCACTGTCAACATCATGGTAGTCAAAGGGCTCTATTGCTGTAAATGTAGATATTCTAGAATTATCAGCAATAATTCAGGAGTGTCTGTTCTGAGCTGGCTAGTAACTGCAGATCTTTTGGCAAAGTGGTCAGTGTTTTGAAAAATGAGTACTGCTTTCCTGTCTCTCTTGTTTCCCATGCCATATTTTTCACTTAATGCAGTGAACAGTCCTGGATACAGCCACACCCAGTAGTCAACTTGTTCTCTCAGTGCATATATTCTTAGTTTTTAATCTGCCCTTGGAAACAATGCAAGATCTGACTCAATTTAAAAACAAGACTAAAATCAAATCTCACTCTTATGGTTCCCTGTGATCATTGCATGTCTCAGGATCAAACCATCTTCTTTATAATTTTTTCAGATAAGGAAATGATGGCCCACAAAGTTTACTGGATGTAACTAAGGTAATAAGTCAGCCTCTACTGTGAACATTGGGCTCCTGGTTCTCTGTCCAGGGCACTTTCCTCCAGGACAATTACCTTTCTTATATACCCTCTTCCCCTGAAAAAAAGTTTAGAATCCTTTTACTAAAGCCTCCTATTGTCCATCTCCAAATCCTGTGTGTTTAACATAGAAAACAAACAAACAAACAAACACAGGCATATTTATTATTCTGAAGCAAGAAAAGTATAATTATCTAACTCACACCAGATATAATAACCACTCAGCAAAGTTGATCTCCAAGCTCACCCCTTGTTATGTGTGCTTGAAAATGAAGAAGAAATTCAGCCTTCATTTTAACATAAAGTCACACCTCAAAAGTCACATCTCAGACAGATATATGTGTGGTTGTGTGTGTGAGTTGATTTCCTTCTAACAAACTGGTGAACAGATATGAATATACTCCTAGAGTGATATATAAGATATTCTTTTTATCATCATTGTTGGACAGAAGGCACTGTGTGTTATTGGTAAAGATACATTAGTAATACACAGTTTCTACACTCAAAGGGTTTAAATTTCAATGCTGATATTGGAGTAAAGCAACTCTATAAATAACTATATTTCATAGCAGAAGATAAGATCTTCCATAGATAACTGTAAGCAAAGAAAAACAATGCCAAGAGCATGAGGAATATCTTCATAAAAAAACCTTACTGGATACTTTTATTCACATACTTATCTTAGCAGATACACAGAAGGGAGTATGCTCACTTTATAAATGCTCTGAGAATCTCTCTGTTTAGTACACATTCATCCAGAAAGGGGTAGTAGAAGCATTTTTTGTAACTCAAGTTATCAAAATTCAAACTTAGAAGAAACTATGTATTCTACTTTAGAGTATCACCCTCTATTTCTAACCACCTAACTGACAAACCAAATCAATTTTTAAAACATCCAGTGGTTAATACATCCTCTGGTATAAAAGCCAATATTTTTATATCAATGGTCCTAAATCAATTATCAAGTCTTTTAGAGCTATAACATTCAGCATAAGTCAAAATAAATTTAGAAGTTTCCATTAGTAAATTACCCAGGAAGCAAGTAGAAAGTGAAAATTTCCACAAAGGAAATATGAAATACCCTATTTTGTAGGTAATCTATGACTCAAAGAAATATACGCAAATAAATAATTTTGGAAAACTGATATTTGATAAATAATAGTGTGAAAAGGCATATGACAATGAGCAAATGGCCAAATGACTTTGTTTTCCCTTTTCTTCATTTAATTTAGTGGTTTATTTGGAATTCTTTATTCCAGTTTGTTGTAAAAAGAATCTGATGCTGCTGCTTTATTTCTCACCATGTGTGGGTGATTATGGAGGAGGATGGCTGTCTGTCAAAAGCAGATGATGCCCACAGAATGTCTGAAAATATAAAACTGCTTATTGCACAATGATTACTTGGGTTTATCTGTCATGCACAGACTGCCTGGTCGACAGACATTGAAATTTCAGTGAGAAAGTTGTGTTGGTATGTAGTACTGAAAACAACCCTCTAATCCTTAATTAGCTATAATAACTGAATTTTCTTAATTCTTCAAAGTAGACACATGAAAATTAATCACTGGTTAAATAAAGCATATGTATTCAACATTATTCCAGTACCAGGAAATAAAGCAATTATTATTCACTGTGTTACTGTGTTTAAATCAGAGAAGGCAATGGCACTCCACTCCAGTACTCTTGCCTGGAAAATCCCATGGACAGAGCAGCCTGGTGGGCTGCAGTCCATGGGGTCGCTAAGAGTCAGACACGACTGAGCAACTTCACTTTCACTTTCCTGCATTGGAGAAGGAAATGGCAACCCACTCCAGTGTTCTTGCCTGGAGAATCCCAGGGATAGGGGAGCCTGGTGGGCTGCCGTCTATGGGGTCGCACAGAGTCGGACATGACTGAAGCGACTTAGCAGCAGCAGCAGCAGCAGGCAGGGATAGTACAGCTACTACATACCCACTTCACGCATGTTCCTCTTCAAATCTTTATTGTTTAGGAATGTTTATAACCCAGTCTCCTGGCCCCTCCTTCCCTGAGAAGCCAGCGGGTATGGAAGCTGAAAGTTTCAACCTTCTAATCACATGATAAGTTCTTCTAATAGCTCCCACCCTGAAGCTATTTCAGAGGCCCCTCAGCCAAGACAGTCATATCATTAGTATACAAAGGACATTCTTATTACTCAGAAAATTGTTTTGCAAGTTAATATTACTTATTTTAATATATGAACATGGAATATCTTTCCATGTATTTATATAATCCTCAGATAAAGATCAGCCAAGATGGCAGAGTAGAAATACCGAGCGCACCCCCTTTCATAAGCACATGGAAAGCACGATTATTTCCCAAACAATCACTGATGAAAAGAGTGGAACCTACTAGAAATGATCTGCAACTAAAGATACAAAAAGGAACCACAACAAGATGAGAAGGAAGGGAGCAGTTTTGATATGGTCAAGTCCCATACCACCAATAATTACAATTTCAGAGGATCTCCCAAAGGAAACAGAGGTCTGAGCACCACATCAGTCTCCATGGACTGAGGGTCCTACACTGGGAAGACAAGCCACCAGAGCATTTGGATTGGAAGGTCAGCTGAGCTTACTTTCAATAGTCCCAGAAGGTAGGGGTAAACAGAGACTTCAGTCTGAAAGGGCACACACAAAATTCTCACACACTCCCAGACCCAGGGCAGAAGCAACAATTTGGTATTAGCCTTGGTCAGATTTACTTGCTGATCTTGGAGAGTCTCCCAGAGAAGCAGGAGGAGACTAACACTCCCGCTGGGGACACAGATAGTAGCGGTGGCCATTTCTGAAGCTCATTTTCCCAGAACACTGGTGCCCACAAGTGCCATTTTAGAATCCTCTTTCTAGTGTATAACTCCAGGACCCAGCCCCTCCTTGGACCAAAAGCCAGTAGGCACCTGTGCTGAGGTCTCTCAGACCAAGCCACTGGGCATGCTTACAGTCCTATCCACCAGCAGGCAGGCTACATTAAGACTCCCAGAGCCCACAGCCATCCCTGGACATAACCCTGCCTCCCAGAGGGTCCAGGCCCTGACGTTACACACTAGTGACCAGGCACTAGACTCAGAACCCCCAGAACCCTCCAGCCAGAGGCCATAGGATCCAGCTCCACTCACCAGGGCAGACACCAGTCCCAAGAAAACTACAGCCCCACTGTCTGCAAACCTGGCCTGCCTAGCAACAGTCCACAACCTGCCCTAAAGACTACCTGGAATCTGCACCCACATACAAGAGAGCCACAGCCAACTGTGTCAGAAACTACATCTCCCACTATTGATCTGACACCAGCTCTGGGTCTCTTGAGCCGTGCAACCGGAGTCCAGGACCCAGCTCTGCCAGACAGTCATTGACACTAGCCCCATGTCCTGGGGCTACCCACCAATGGGTAGGCAATAGCCCTGGAGTCTTCTAGACCCTACTTCCCTGCACCAGTGAGCCAGCACTAGCCCCAGGGCTGCCAGGAGTTTCCATAGCCATTCACCTTGTAATCCAGTCCTGCCAATTAGTGACCAGCAGCCTCTGCAGAAGGCAGGGCCTGGCAACAAACAGTACTGCCTATATCAGTTCAGTCACTCAGTCTAGACTACCACAACTAAAGGATTCACACAGCTCTCAAGGCGGGAATCCCCAGAGCATATCCCTTCAGTGATGTGAGAGGAGTGTGCTACTGGGAAGCACAGGATGTTTCCTGCAAAAGGTCACTTTCCCAAGGTGGGAAAAATGAGGCAATAGAAGAAAATGTTCCAAACAACAAACAAGGCAAATGCCAGAAGAATTAATTGAAGTGGAGATAGGCAGTCTAGCCAAGAAAGAGTTCAGGGTAATGATTGAAAAGATGATCAAAGAACTTGGAAAAAGAATGGATGCACAGAGCAAGAAGTTATTTTTTTTTTTATCAAAGACTGACAAACTATAAAGAATAACCAAACAGAGATGAACAAGGAAATAACTAAAATATTTGTATCATCATCAATTTCCTTCATCAATGTCTCAGAGGGTTATGTTTCTAAAAACTTGTCCATTTCTTTTAAGTTGTTGAAGTCTGGGGCATTTATATCTGTTTATAGTACTCTCATTTTTTTACCTCTGTGATATATTCTCAGTTTTTTAACTCTGATATGTAAGTTATTTCTCCTCTTTCCTTTCTTATTTTACTTGTGATCTCTGTCTTTTTTCCTTCATGAGTCTGGCTAAAGGCTTATCAATTTTGCTTATCTTTTCAAAAGTCCAGCTTGTTTTCATTGATTTTTTTTCTATTGTTTTTTGGTTTCTATTTTATTTCCTTTCTGATCTTCATTACGTCCTTTCTTCTACTGACTTGAGGATTTGTTTGTTATTCTTTTTCTAATTCCTTTAGATGGTAGTAAGTTTGGCAACAGAATGGGAAAGACTAGAGATCTCTTCAAGAAAATTAGAGATACCAAGGGAACATTTCATGCAAGGATGGGCTCGATAAAGGACAGAAATGGTATGGACTTAACAGAAGCAGAAGATATTAAGAAGAGGTGGCAAGAATACACAGAAGAACTGTACAAAAAAGATCTTCACGACCCAGATAATCATGATGATGTGATCACTAATCTAGAGCCAGACATCTTGGAATGTGAAGTCAAGTTGGCCTTAGAAAGCATCACTACGAACAAAGCTAGTGGAGGTGACGGAATTCCAGTTGAGCTGTTTCAAATCCTGAAAGATGATGCTGTGAAGGTGCTGCACTCAATATGCCAGCAAATTTGGAAAACTCAGCAGTGGCCACAGGACTGGAAAAGGTCAGTTTTCATTCCAATTCCAAAGAAAGGCAATGCAAAAGAATGCTCCAATTACCGCACAATTGCACTCATCTCACATGCTAGTAAAGTAATGCTCAAAATCCTCCAAGCCAGGCTTCAGCAATACGTGAACCGTGAACTCCCTGATGTTCAAGCTGGCTTTAGAAAAGGCAGAGGAACCAGAGATCAAATTGCCAACATCCGCTGGATCATGGAAAAAGCAAGAGAGTTCCAGAAAAACATCTACTTCTGCTTTATCGACTATGCCAAAGCCTTTGACTGTGTGGATCACAATAAACTGTGGAAAATTCTGAAAGAGATGGGAATACCAGACCACCTAACCTGCCTCTTGAGAAATCTGTATGCAGGTCAGGAAGCAACAGTTAGGACTGGACATGGAACAACAGACTGGTTCCAAATAGGAAAAGGAGTGCGTCAAGGCTGTATATTGTCACCCTGCTTATTTAACTTAGAGATCAACCCTGGGATTTCTTTGGAAGGAATGATGCTAAAGCTGAAACTCCAGTACTTTGGCCACCTCATGCGAAGAGTTGACTCATTGGAAAAGACTCTGATGCTGGGAGGGATTGGGGGCAGGAGGAGAAGGGGACAAGCGAGGATGAGATGGCTGGATGGCATCACTGACTCGATGGATGTGAGTCTGAGTGAACTCCGAGAGATGGTGATGAACAGGGAGGCCTGGCGTGCTGCGATTCATGGGGTCGCAAAGAGTCGGACACGACTGAGCGACTGAACTGAACTGAACTGAAGTTTGGTTGGTTAAATTTTTTTTTGTTTCTTGAGGTAGACACCAATCACTCTAAACCTCTTAGAACTGATTTTGCGGTTTCCTATAGATTCTGGAAAACTGTGTTTTGGCTTTCGTTTGTCTCAGGTCATTTTCTATATCTTCTTTTATTTCCTTACTGACTTACTGTTTTTTAGTAGCATGTTGTTTGTCTCCATTTATGTGTTTTTCCCATTTCCTTCCTATAATTGATTTCAAGTTTCAAACAATTGTGGTAGGAAAAAATGCTGGATGTAGTTTCTATTCTCTTAATTAAATTTGTTGAGACTTGTTTTGTGTCCTAGCATGTCTTTCTCCTGGAGAACACCCCATATGCACTTGCAAAGAATGTTTATTCTGCTTTGTTCAAACGGAATGTCAGTTCAGTTCAGTCACTCAGTTGTGTCCAGCTCTATGTGGCTCTATCAACTGCAGCATGCTAGGCTTCCCTGTCCATTACCAACTCCCAGAGCTTGCTCAAACTCATGTCCATCAACTCGGTGATGCCATCCATCTCATCCTCTGTCATCCCCTTCTCCTCCCGCCTTCAATCTTTCCCAGCATCAGGGTCTTTTCCAATGAGTTGGCTCCTCGTGTCAGGTGGCCTAAGTACTGGAGCTTCAGCTTCAGCATCAGTCCTTCCAATGAATATTCAGGACTGATTTCTTTTAGGATTGACTGGTTGGATCTCCTTGCCATCCAAGGGACTCTCAAGAGTCTTCTCCAACCACCACAGTTCAAAAGCATCAATTCTTTGGCACGCAGCTTTCTTTATGGTACAACTCTCACATCCATACGAATGGAATGTAGATATCTATTAAATCCAAGCTATGTCATTTCAGACTACTGTTGCCTTATTTATTCTCTGTCTGGATGATTTATCCCTTGAGGTAACTGAAATATTAAAGTCCTCTAGGTCCATCTAGTCAAGGCTATGGTTTTTCCTGTGTTCATGTATGGATGTGAGAGTTGGGCTGTGAAGAAAGCTGAGCACCGAAGAATTGATGCTTTTGAACTGTGGTGTTGGAGAAGACTCTTAAGAGTCCCTTGGACTGCAAGGAGATCCAACCAGTCCATTCTAAAGGAGATCAGCCCTGGGTGTACTTTGGAAGAAATGATGGCCACCTCATGTGAAGAGTTGACTCATTGGAAAAGACTCTGATGCTGGGAGGGATTGAGGGCAGGAGGAGAAGGGGACGACAGAGGATGAGATGGCTGGATGGCATCACTGACTTGATGCACGTGAGTTTGAATGAACTCCGGGAGATGGTGATGGACAGGGAGACCTGACGTGCTGCGACTCAAAGAGTCGGACA
This sequence comes from Cephalophus harveyi, assembly GCA_006410635.1. Classification (NCBI taxonomy): domain Eukaryota; kingdom Metazoa; phylum Chordata; class Mammalia; order Artiodactyla; family Bovidae; genus Cephalophus; species Cephalophus harveyi. The sequence goes on from SJYT01021001.1 coordinate 119,882, forward strand.
CACTGAGTGACTGAACTGAACTATTATTGTATTATTGTCAACTTCTCCCTTTTGTCTGTTAAGATTAGCTTTATATGTTTTGGTGCTTCTCTATTACATGTATATATGCATATAAGTCGGAGAAGGCAATGGCACCCCACTCCAGTACTCTTGCCTGGAAACTCCCATGGACGGAGGAGCCTGGTGGGCTGCAGTCCATGGGGTCACTGAGTCAGACACAACTGAGCGACTTCACTTTCACTTTTCACTTTCATTCATTGGAGAAGGAAATGGCAACCCACTCCAGTGTTCTTGCCTGGAGAATCCCAGGAATGGCGGAGCCCAATGGGCTGCCTTCTGTGGGGTCGCACAGAGTCGGACACGACTGAAGCGACTTAGCAGCAGTAGCAGCAGCATGCATATAAGTGGGCTTCTCTGAGGAGCAGTTAAAGAATTCACCTGCAATTCAGGAAACACTGGAGACTGGAGTTCAATCCCTAGATTGGGACGATTCCCTGGAAGAGGAAATGGCAACCCACTCCAGTATTCTTTCCTGAAAAAAAGTCCTATGGACAGAGGAGCCTAGTGGGCTACAGTTCGTGGGTTTCACGAGTCAGGCACGACTGAGCAACTAAACATAAGCAAGCAGGCATGCATACAAGTGTTCTATCTCCTACTGACCCCTTTATCGCTATATAATGCCCTACTTTTGCCTTTTTTATAGACTTTGTTTTAAAGTCTATTTTGTCTGAATGAATATTTCTGTTCCTGCTTTCTTGTCATTTTCATTTGCATGAAATATGTCTTTTATCTCTCACTTTCAATCTGTGTGTGTCTTTAACTTGGAATAAGGGCTTCCCTGGTGGCTCAGATGGTAAATAATCTGCCTGCAATGCAGGAGATACAGGTCTGATCCCTGGGTTGGGAAAATCCCCTGGAGAAGGGAATGGCTACCCATTCCAGTATTCCTGCTTGGAGAATTCCAAGGACAGAGAATCCTCGTGGGCTACACTCCCTGGGGTTGCAAAGAGTCAGACATGACTGAGTGACTTTTGCTTTACTTCAGAGTCTCTTGTTAGGAGAATATAGATGGATCTGATGTTCCACAGATCTCTCATACTTAAAAAAATCTCAAAAACTAAATCATTGATGCGTTCAATTAAACTGTCTCTCCACAGCAACCCCAAGCAACTTAAATGTTGTTTATGATTATTCTTCAAATAATCCATCTAGCACTTATCACTAAATGTGAAACAGCCAAGGAGAAGTCAGTTTTCAAAAGGTTCTAGAAGGATGAAGAGAGGGTCACAGACAGAAAAATAATCGGGTCCATATAGCTACTGCTAGGCTTGGAGTACCTCAACTATTAAAATTATGAGTAAACAGAATGGGACTATGCTACTGCTAACCCAGAGACAATCTGTTTTTATACTATTTGCATATTGCCTTATTGATATGAATATTGCTTAATCTGTAGTTATTTATGATAAGATATAGAAATAAATCAGTTAGATATCCCCAAACAGGATAGAATAAATAATATTTATTTCATATGCAAATTTTTTAATTTTTATAGCCATCATGATAACATTATGATTCAATACTTTGTTATTAAACATGATTTGCCTCAGATTAAGGAAAATGACTGATTTCTGTAGATAATTTGAATGGTGCTACTTGGAAGAAACAGTATAGTAGAAACACCATGACACATAGCCTATGAGAACATAATCTGAAAACCAGTTCTGATAATTACTAGTTACAGATTTGGGGGAAGGTTATTTATCTTTTTGTGATTTTTTTTCTCATTTATAAAAACAGGGCTACATTTTCTTAGGGCAGGGCTTTTTTGTGTTCATTAAAAAAAAAAAATTAAAGTATGTGAGGGTTGGTCCTGGCATAGTATCAGGAGCTACAATACTACAAATGATCAAAAGCAAGTGATGCAATATAACTGTATTTTCTAACCTAATTCATTAAGGAATAAGTGAATGTCAACAATGTTTTCAAGAGAGCCAAGCTAGATATATTTACTAAAGAGTCACTTGTTTAGACATGAAATTTGAGCTAAGAGGCTAGATAAGATACATGGAAAAGCCAAGAGATCAGATGGAGAGCTCAATGGTTTATGAGTGACTGACTTTCAAGTAAGAGTCTATTCTGTTTATTGAAAAAAGTATTTCCCCACACAGGTATAAAATGCCAATAAATCTATCTATAGTTTGCCCAAGTTTATAGTCTATTAAATTATTACATTTTTATACTGTAATATTCATTAAACTATGTTTGCTTTCATTTCTATAGTTTAATGAGCCATCTAGATGCTAAGTCATGCTCAAATCTACTGGCAATTTTTATTACCAAAGAATAATACTTATCATCATCTCTACATAAAGTAGCATTACAATGCTCTGAAAAGTTGAGTTTACAAAATCAGAATTGAACAGCAAAAATGCTTTATTTCATACAGAGGAGTCATAAGAAAAGTATTCTAATCTATCTATTTTATTTAAATATTTGTTCTATCTTCGAGATCAAGAAACAATGATTTGGGGTTTGGGGGGAGGCCCAGGAAGGAAGAGATACCTACACACATATAGTTAATTCACACTGTTGTACAGCAGAAACCAATACAACATTGTAAACCAATTTTCCTCCAATTAAAAATAAATTTTAAAAATAAAATAAAGTCAACTTGAAAAAAAAAATTATTCATCCCTTGCCATTTCTGACCATTTCTTTAAAAATGACATAAAACTATCTTTAGAAGGAATGGCACCTTTAATACTATGCAAAAGGAAGTATGAGAATTTAAATACATATATCCATTTCCCCACTCACATTTGACTGCATACATGGACAATGGAAAAACAAGCCAAATACTTCCCCTTTTTTCACATACTCTCAGGTGAACTTTGAAATCCACAACCCCAAATCTAAAACCATTCCAAACCTTCTTAATTTGCCAAGTCCTTTATCAGTCACATTCAGAGTATGTTTTCACCACTTCATTTTTCATAATACCATCCTCCATTAATACCCTCTAAACTTTGAAAATTCCAACCTTTTTATTTGCTTACTTCTCTATAAATTCTTAGCTTTGGAAAATGAATCTTTATTTTGATAAGCATAGAAAACCTATTAACCATAATGGAAATGAAACTTATTTTCTTTTCCTTGGTCTGTGGCAATAGATTTATCCTTGGAAATATTTTCTGTAAAAGCATATTTATAAAGTTTATCTTTCCCCTTACAAAATGTAATTGACATTTTGGCTCCCTCAAAAATGGTCCATGTAACGATTTTAACATATATAATGGGAAAATGCAAACATATATATATAAGAAGAAAACTATGGAAAGAAAAATATGCTTAATTGTATTTAAGTTAAATATTTTTAAGTAAATCTTATGATGGCTGGATACCATATTGAGTGCTCAATTGTGATTCAATAATTATATGTATAACTTTAACTACCATGTGATTTAGACTAGTTACTACAAACATTAAATGTTTATTGTTTCAGTTAACCTATACAACACACACTTAATGTTTGCTCTTTCTTAAAAATAGGTTTTTCTTGAATCCTAAAGTAACACACAATTCTCTGTGTCTTTCTATTCCTCCTTCCCTCCCTCTCCTGCCTTTTTCTCTTTTTTCAGATTAAACATGTTATTCAAATTAAGATATTGGGAGGGCATGAATAATAGGATGTTGAAGACATACAACAAGGGAATTGGAGATATAAAACAAGAGGGGAAAAAGTCACAAGAAAGATAATAGCTAACTTAAGGTGCAAAATTATGTAAGAATATGTAGCCTCTCCCATTTTACAAAGCCACTCAGTCCTTCTTTACACAGATCACATTCAAAACTTAATTAGATGTAAATAGGAGTTAGCCACAGCTCACCAAACACTTCATCATATTACCTGATTGCATTTAAATTGTTTAATGTAGGGAGTGGATTACTTTCAGGAATTCTGGAAATAACAACACTGTACCACAACAGTCAGGTTCCCTGTTTATCTGTTTTTAAAAAGTTAAATCCCTTTCATCCCTAGTGTGAAATTTTTAACAAAGTCTAATTTGCTGTTAAAGATTGCACAATGCAACATAATTCCAGCTTACTCTCAGATCAGGAAGAGGATCTGAATGTTAATCTCAGCTCCACCCCTAAGAGCTGTTTCCGGCAGTACTCAAGTGAGTTTCAGATACCAAAAATCATTTAAGTCTACCTCTGGTCTTTTAAAATATCCTTTAAAAGAATATTCTTACTCCTCCTATCCCAACAGTATGAGGTACATATTAAATCATCAGCAATAAAGCTCTTAGCAAAAGGCTAGATGAAATGTCTTTGTTGCTTCATTAAACATCCTTTGCTCAATTGTGACACTGTCTAGCAAGGGGCACTATTCCTCAAGGCATTCAATAATATACCAAATTGGTACAAAGTTAATAGAACCTACAAGAAAAAGAGACATAATATGATCAAATAAATTTGGAAACACCAGGAAAGCTGAATTTAGTAAAAGTAATCAGGTTTGGTTTTTTTTACAAGATTTCCCAAAGCTTTCAGTTTATTAATTTGAATCATGAACCCCCCAAGAATGAGAGAGCATATAAAGAGTTTCTCAAAGCAGGTGGAGGAGGAGGTGCACAGACTACAGAACGAGAAAACTGGGCATAGATCCAGATTTAGTTTATTGTCATTCTACAAGCTTGGGTAGTGAAAAATCTTCCTGAGACTTAGTTTCCTCATCTGCCATACGATGCAGTGGATAAGAGACAGCCTCTGAGGCTGTCTCACTAGGTTCAGATCCCAGGGCTGTCACTTGTTCACTTGAGTTCTTAGGCAAGTTCGTTCTACAAGCTCTTTGTATCTTAGAATTCCCTTTAGAAAAACAAAGGTAGCAACAATAGCATCTATGCCAAGATTTATCTTAAGGATTAAATTGCTCAGTCATTTCAAAGTGCCTTAAAGGACAGATGCTCAATAAAGGTGATTTTCTTTCTCTCCTTTCCCTTCCATCTCACACCCAGGAGCTCAAAACCTCTGTGTTGCCACTGGTTATCTTGATATTTCCCCACCTTGCTTTTTCCCTGGAACTGGATCACAACCTCACATTTTTAAATCCTCATTCGATGTGTATGTATTTCCTGAATGGTCCACCTTAACAATCAGTATATTATGCACTCTGCATTTTATTCCCTTTTATGGTAGCATGGCATTGAAAGGAAATTTTAAAGAGCAGTAATGATGTATATTCAACAACCACACTAAAAATCAGGTAAATGGTACTCTACAGCAAACTACTGTGTCCCAAGAGAATACCTTGCCTTCAGTCGCTCATATGATACTATGCTTCCCTCTGAAAGGAAGCAACTTACACACAACAATTGATGTAAGAGAAAAGAGAATGGAATGAGAATAAGGCATTGGGGTTCTGTTTTGACTCCACAATCTCAGGCTTTGTTTCTTACCTCTGTTAAAAAGAAAAGTTAAATCAAGTTTTCTCCTAACTATGTAATTTAATTGATAGAGTGAAAAGAGAGATTCTTCTGAAAATAATATGCACACATTTTTAGAAGTATCTGAATAAACTACTACAGTGCAACCATCTTAAATCTGGTAATATGTAGCATCCACATTACTTCAAGTTTTTACCCTTGTTATCAGTCTCCTCAATTCTAAGTCAAATGCACATACTTCAGTTCTTATTATTCTTAGCCTATCTACAACTTGTGACAGTTGGTTATCGATTGCTGTCTTATGACATTTCTTTCCATTTAGCATGCATGATACACCACTGTCCTAATTTACTGTTATCCCTCAAGTCATTCCTTCTCAGTTCTCCACACTACATTCTCATCTATGACTGCCTACCTTTAAAGTTCTACCTTTGGTTATTTTTATGTATGCCACATACTCTCCATAGCCCATTTTGCCTTCACCCAGAAATTCAATCACTACTGATTGAATTCATCAAATACTGTTTTAGGGCCTATACATATTTGAAGTCTCACGATAGCCACAGGAAGCAGTATTATAGGAGAAGACATAGTTCCTGAAATCATAAAATACACACACACACCTACAAATTGTGATAAATATCATTAAATAAATGGATATGGTGCTATGTCAAAAGTTATTAGACTGAGATGTAATGAAGAGCTAGTTTAAAGTGGTTAGAGAGGCTAATGAAGATAAAATTAAAGAGGGAAGTCCTAGGGTATTAGCTATCAAGATTATGAGCCAAACAACAAATCTCAAAAATTGTGCATGTATATGAAATCATATACAGGATGTTCTCTTCCTACAATGTAATTCAACTACAAATAAGTAGCAAAAAGTAAATGGAAAATATTCATGTATTATTTAAATGAAGCAGAGCACTATTTAATAGTGGTCTATTTATAGTAAAATACCAGACCACCTACCTGCCTCCTGAGAAATCTGTATGCAGGTGTCAAGAAGCAACAGTTAGAACTGGACATGGAACAACAGACTGGTTCCAAATTGGGAAAGGAGTATGTCAAGGCTGTATATTGTCACCTGGCTTATTTAACTTATATACAGAGTTACAGCAAGTGAAATGATGGGCTAGATGAAGGACAAATTGGAATCAAGATTGCTGGGAGAAATAACAATAACCTCACATATGCAGATGACTCCACCCTTATGACAGAGAGTGAAGAGAAACTAAAGAGCCTCTTGATAAAAGTGAAAGAGGAGAGGGAAAAAGCTGGCTTAAAACTCAACATTCAGAAAACTAAAATCATGGCATCCGGTCCCATCGTTTCATGGCAAATAGATGGGGAAACAATGGAAACAGTGGCTGACTTTATTTTGAGGGGTTCCAAAAACACTGCAGATGGTGACTGCAGCCATGAAATTAAAAGACATTTACTCCTTGGAAGGAAAGTTATGATCAACCCAGACAGCATATTAAAAAGCAGAGACATTGCTTTGCCAAAAAAAGGTCGATCTAGTCAAAGCTATGGTTTTTCCAGTAGTCATGTATGGATGTGAGAGTTGGACTATAAAGAAAGCTGAGTACCAAAGAATTGATGCTTTTGAACTGTGGTGTTGGAGAAGACTCTTGAGAGTCCCTTGGACTGCAAGGAGATCCAACCAGTCAATCCTAAAGAAAATCAGTCCTGATAATTCATTGGAAGGACTGATGCTAAAGCTGAAGCTCCAATACTTTGGCTACCTGATGCGAAGAACTGACTCACTGGAAAAGACCCTAATGCTGGGAAAGATTGAAGGTGGGAGGAGAAGGGGATGACAGAGGATGAGATGGTTGGATGGCATCACCAACTCAGTGGACATGAGTTAGAGCAAGCTTTGAGAGTTGGTGATGGACAGGATAGCCTGGTGTGCTGCAGCCCCTGGGGTCGCAAAGAGTCAGACCTAACTGAGTTACTGAACTAAACTGAACTGAGTCCACCACTGGGCTTCCCAGGTGGTACTAGTAGTAAACAATCAGCCTGCCAACATAGGAGATGTAAGAGACATGAGCTCAATTCCTTGGTCAGGAGATCCACACCATGAAGGAGGACATCACAACCCACTCCAGTGTTCTTGCCTGGAGAATCCCATGGACAAAGGAGCCTGACAGGCTATGGTCCATAGGATCGCAAAGAGTCAGACACAACTGAAGCGACTTAGCACGCATGCAGAATCAACTACTAAATAGTGCATTAGTGAAAAAAGCTATCAAAATTGAAACTACACAGTATTTTGAACCAAATTATATTGAAAATGTGGCATTCAAACTTGTGTTATACAACTAAAGCTAGGGTTATAGGAAAATACATAGTAATGTCATTATTTGAAGAGAATATGTAGACAATCCAAAATCTACTTATACCTAATGTGCTAGAATTAGGAAGTTAATGAGGGTATCTAGATGTAAAATTATTATAAATAATAGTTCTATTTCTCTATTTAACCACCAACAAAATTTTAGGAAATAGATCTTTAAAAATAATACCATTTACAATAGCACCAAAACCCACACAATTCTAAAGAACATATCTGATAAAAGCTGTACAAAAGCCCTGTACTAGCAAAATATAAAACTTTATTGGGAGAAACTAAAGACTATCTTAATAAAGGGAAATACCATGCCTTTTGTTTGAAAGTCTTTTTAAATTAATGTACTGATTTAACGTTACCCCTGTAAAATTCTAGAATTCTTATGAAATTAGCAAGCTGATTTTAATATTACCATAGACATAAATAGGGCCCCAAACTGCCAAGAACAAAGTGAGAACACTTATTATACCAAGCATGATAACAATAGTAGTTAAGGCAGTGTGATGGTACAAGGAGAGAAGAATGGGCCAAGAGACAAATGTCTCTTCAGTTCCCTGAAGAGACAATTTGAAAATAGACTCACATAGGAATGGGCCCTTGATTTTTAACAAAACTGGTATTGTAGAGCAGGGGTGAAAAACAGTCTTTTCTATCATATATATGGCAGTTTGTAAATTAACTGCTTAGATAAATAAATAACCCCCACTTCACAACATACACAATTATCAATCCCAAACGGATCCTATATATGTGAAAGGTAAAAAATAAAAATTCTAGGACAAAGACAACCATGTTTTCATAGCATAGGATGATTTGTTAAACAAGAAAAAATTCTCTAACACAAAGAAAACTATAGATAACTTACAGTAGTATTAGTAACTCTATTTATAAAAAGACACAAAAAGAATATAAACAGCAAGGCCAAAATGAATAATTATATATTCAACACTGACAATGAGTGTAACATTGTCAGTATATCATTGACAATATAACTGACAATGAGTCTCATATTAAGGAAATAATAAAGACCTCCTATTAGTTAAAAAGGAAAAGACAAGTCAATTCTTTAGTGGACAAGAAATTTGAACTGGCACTTTACAAAAGAAGGAAACCAAATGACCAATAAACATCTTAAAGGTCACTCAACATTGATATTGATCAAGAAAATACAAATTAAAACTGCAATCAGTTCAGTTCAGTCACTCAGTCGTGTCCAACTCTTTGCGACCCCATGAATCGCAGCACACCAGGCCTCCCTGTCCATCACCATCTCTCAGAGTTCACTCAGACTCACGTCCATCGAGTCCGTGATGCCATCCAGCCATCTCATCCTCGGTCGTCCCCTTCTCCTCCTGGCCCCAATCCCTCCCAGCATCACAGTCTTTTCCAATGAGTCAACTCTTCGCATGAGGTGGCTAAAGTACTGGAGTTTCAGCTTTAGCATCATTCCTTCCAAAGAAATCCCAGGGTTGATCTCCTTCAGAATGGACTGGTTGGATCTCCTTGCAGTCCAAAGGACTCTCAAGAGTCTTCTCAAGTCAAAGGCTTTGGCATAGTCAATAAAGCAGAAATAGATGTTTTTCTGGAACTCTCTTGCTTTTTCCATGATCCAGCGGATGTTGGCAATTTGATCTCTGGTTCCTCTGCCTTTTCTAAAACCAGCTTGAAACTGCAATAGGATACCACTATATAACCTACCTACATGGTTAAAATGTAAAAACATACCCTTTAACAATATCATCAAAAGGCAAAGTGAAGTAAGCCAGACAGAGAAAGACAAATATTCATGTGATATTGCTTGTATGTGGAACTGAAAAATAAATTAGACAAATGAACTATATACCAGGCAGAAATAGACCTATAGGCATACCAACTTCTGGTTACTAACAGGAAAAGGGGGAGAGGAATAAATTAGGTGTTTTGGATTAACATATACACGCTGCTATGTATAAAAATAGATAACCAACAGGGACCTACTCTATAGCACAGAGAACGACATACAATGTTTTATAATAAGCTATAAGAGAAAAGAATCTGAAAAAAATAATATATATTATTATTAACATAGCTACATATAGATAACAAGCATTAGTGGACGAACTTAAAAGCTTTTATGTTATACCTCTGACAAAGTAAGTTTTTCAAAATGTTATTTTCATATTTACAAAAAGGCAGATTAAGAAGAAAGAGAGCAATAAATCCCCTCACTACAGTGATAGGACAAGACTCCATCCCCATAATCAGGCTGCAATGACACTATTATGGATTTTACTGAGCCTATCAGAGAGCAAAGATCCCCAGAAGTATTGCTGTGGCCCATTACAAGCACCTTCGATGGAAATACACTATCCGTCAGTCCAGTTCAGTCGCTCAGTCATGTCCGACGCTTTGTGACCCCGTGAATCACAGCATGCCAGGCCTCCCTGTCCATCACCAACTCCCAGAGTTCACTCAGACTCATGTCCATCAAGTCCGTGATGCCATCCAGCCATCTCATCCTCGGTCATCCCCTTCTCCTCCTGCCCCCAATCCCTCCCAACATCAGAGTCTTTTCAAATGAGTCAACTCTTCACATGAGGTGGCCAAAGTACTGAAGTTTCAGCTTCAGCATCATTCCTTCCAAAGAAATCCCAGGGTTGATCTCCTTCAGAATGGACTGGTTGGATCTCCTTGCAGTCCAAAGGACTCTCAAGAGTCTTCTCAACACCACAGTTCAAAAGCATCAATTCTTCAGTGCTCAGCCTTCTTCACAGTCCAACTCTCACATCCATACATGACCACAGGAAAAACCATAGCCTTGACTAGACGGACCTTAGTCAGCAAAGTAATGTCATAACTTTTGTTCTAAGGAGTAAGCGTCTTTTAATTTCATGGCTGCAGTCACCATCTGCAGTGATTTTGGAGCCCCAAAAAGTAAAGTCTGACACTGTTCCCACTGTTTCCCCATGTATTTCCCATGAAGTGATGGGACCAGATGCCATGATCTTCTTTTTTTGAATGTTAAGCTTTAAGCCAACGTTTTCACTCTCCACTTTCACTTTCATCAAGAGGCTTTTTAGTTCCTTGCCGGCGCCTGCGACTGGCGCACTGAGCGCGGTGGAGAGGAGCTACCCCACGTCCGAGGTCAGTGGCAGAAGCCGGGAAGACCCCATGCCCGAAGGGCAGCAGCCAAGAGGCGTTACCCCACGTCCGAGGTCAGGGGCAGTGGCCGAGAGTGCCAGGCTGCGACAGCACAGGAATGGCCGAGAGGAGCTACCCGATGTCTGAGGTCAGGGGCGGCGGCCAGGAGAAGCAACCCCACTTCCAAGGAGCGGTGGCTGCACCGGCACAGGAGGGCCTAGAGGAGCTATCCCATGTTGAAGGTCAGGAACGGCAGTGGTGAGGAGATACCCTTCCTCCAAGGTAAGGAGCAGCAGCTGCGCTTTGCTGGAGCAGCCGTGAAGAGATACCCCACGCCCAAGGTAAGAGAAACCCAAGTAAGATGGTAGGTGTTGCAAGAGGGCATCAGAGGGCAGACACACTGAAACCATACTCACAGAAAACTAGTCAATCTAATCACACTAGGACCACAGCCTTGTCTAACTCAATGAAACTAAGCCATGCCCACAGGGCAACCCAAGGCGGGCGGGTCATGGTGGAGAGGTCTGACAGAAAGTGGTCCACTGGAGAAGGGAATGGCAAGCCACTTCGGTATTCTTGCCTTGAGAACCCCATGAACATAATGAAAAGGCAGAATAATAGGATACTGAAAGAGGAACTCCCCAGGTCAGTAGGTGCCCAATATGCTACTGGAGATCAGTGGAGAAATAACTCCAGAAAGAATGAAGGGATGGAGCCAAAGCAAAAACAATACCCAGCTGTGGATGTGACTGGTGATAGAAGCAAGGTCCGATGCTGTAAAGAGCAATATTGCATAGGAACCTGGAATGTCAGGTCCATGAATCAAGGCAAACTGGAAGTGGTCCAACAAGAGATGGCAAGAGTGAATGTCGACATTCTAGGAATCAGCAAACTAAAATGGACTGGAATGGGTGAATTTAACTCAGATGACCATTATATCTACTACTATGGGCAGGAATCCCTCAGAAGAAATGGAGTAGCCATCATGGTCAACAAAAGAGTCTGAAATGCAGAAATACACTGTAACAGAGCTCAAATATATTTAAATATGCAAAGACAAAAACATACAGCTTTTCTCCATAGACTCAAAATGCATTTTATTATTTTGCAGCAGTGTTCTTATAGGTGGTAAACATAAAACATCTTAATAATAACTGGTTATATGTCCTTCAAGCAATGGTTTTCTTCCCAAATAGTTTACATAGGACTCTGATTTTATGCAGAGAGGTCTTACACAAAAAGAGAACATTTGTCTGAGGGCTGTAGGGCTATCTCTCAGAATCTAATGACTATGAGGTGTGAAAGAAGTAGCAGAGCCTCAGGATTACATAAACGTGGATCTAAATACTGCTGAAGACACAGAAACAGACTCTTACTTCTGCTTCTCTGCACATCTTTTTCTGTTGTATTTCTTTCTACAGACTGGCTTCTCCCACACATCCTACTATCTGATATACAATGTCTCTTTAAAGCTCCTGAGATTATTAAGAATGCAGTTACACAAAGAGGCTGATTCTTTATCTATCTTTCTATATGTGTGTGTATGTGTGAGAGAGAGTATGTATATACCCTCATTATAATTATATTATCATTAAATTTAAATAATAGTAAATTTATTATAAAAATTCAGTAAATTTATATGATTTACATATATATTTAACTTGATAATTCATTTGGTAACTATATCTATAATGCTTATCAAGACATATCTTGATATATAGGGGACTTAAACTATATATGGGCTTCCCTGGTGGCTCAGAGGTTAAAGCATCTGCCTGCAATGCGGGAGACCCGGGTTCGATCTCTGGGTCAGGAGGATCCCCTGGAGAAGGCAATGGCACCCCACTCCAGTACTCTTGCCTGGAGAATGCCATGGAGGGGGGAGCCTGTAGGCTACAGTCCATGGGGTTGCAAAGAGTCGTACATGACTGAGCAACAAACTATTACTACTACTAAACTATATATACATATATATCCTTGTGTGTGTGTGTGTATACATACGTATGTGAATGTATGCGCAACTTCCTTGTTTAGCCCAAGTGTATAGTTTGCACTGAGCACGTATGAATAGATTACTAGTATGATTTAGTAAAAGGAGGTTTTTTGGGCCTCCTCCACTTGCATTAACAAGGTGTCAAGTTACCTAACATGCAAAATAAAAAGTCTTAAAAATGCCAGTAATGCTTATTTTCCTATGTCAAGGGTAAAATTATTTTCCAAGAAAATAAAAGCCTACATGCTTAGCAATATTGGTGTTGACTTTCAACAAAGATTAATCACAAGAAAAAGTCTTTAATTATTTATAAATCTATATGTATTTGCTCTTAGAAAGGCACATGCTTCGTATTCTATCCTCTTACAGATGATCTTTGGGTTGGAACCAATTCAGCAACATTCCCAATTTCAAACAATAGATTTTCTATTGTTCTAAAAAGGAACTAAGTGACAATTACAATAGAAACCCTGTATTTTAAAATCTGTTTTACCTCACTGATATAATACCCAACTTAAATCAAAACTCAACATTCAGAAAACTAAGATCATGGCATCCGGTCCCATCACCTCATGGCAAATAGATAGGGAAATAGTGACAGACTTTATTTTAGGGAGCTCCAAAATCACTGCAGATGGTGACTTCAGCCATGAAATTAAAAGACGCTTGCTCCTTGGAAGAGCTACAACAAACCCAGACAGCATATTTAAAAACAGAGACATTGCTTTGCCAACAAAGGTCCATCTAGTCAAAGCTATGGTTTTTCCAGTAGTCATGTACGGATGTGAGAGTGGGACTATAAGGAAAGCTGAGCACCAAAGAATTGATGCTCTTGAAGTGTGTTGTTGAAGAAGACTCTTGAGAGTCCCTTGGACTGCAAGGAGATCCAACCAGTCCATCTTAAAGGAAATCAGTGCTGAATATTCATTGGAAGGACTGATGCTGAAGTTGAAACTCTAATACTTTGGCCACCTGATGCCAAGAACTGACTCATTGGAAAAGACCCTGATGCTGGAAAAGATTGAAGGCAGAAGAAGGGGATGACAGAGGATGAGATGGGTGGATGTCAACAAACTGTGGCAAATTCTTAAAGACATGGGAATACCAGGTGACCTTACCTGTCTCCTGAGAAACCTGTATGCAGATCAAAAAGCAACAATTAGAACTGGGCATGGAACAGCAGACTGGTTCAACATTGAGAAAAGAAGACAGCAAGACTGTATATTGTCACCCTACTTATTTAACTTTTATGCAGAGTACATCATGTGAGACACTGGGTGGATGAACCATAGCTGGATTCAAGATGTCTGGGAGAAATATCAATAATCTCAGATATGCAAATGATTACTCTAATGGCAGAAATCAAAGAGGAACTAGAGAGCCTCTAGACAAGGGTGAAAGAGGAGAGTGAAGAAGCTGACTTAAAACTCAACATTCAAAATACTAAGATCATGACATTCAGTCTCATCTTTTCATGTCAAACAGATGGGGAAAAAGTGAAGTAATGACAAATTTTATTTTCTTGGGCTCCAAAATCACTGCAGAGACTGCAGCCATAAAATTAAGGCACTTTCTCCTTGGAAGACTGCTATGAAAAACCTTGACAGCATATTAAAAACCAGAAACATCACTTTGCAGACAAAGGTCCCTGTAGTCAAAGCTATGGTTTTTCCAGTAGTCATGTATGGATGTGAGAGTTGGACCATAAGGAAGGTTGAGCGCCATAGAATTAACCTGTTCAAATTGTGGTGCTGGAGAATACTCTTCCGAATCCCTTGGACTGCAAAGAGATAAAAGTAGTCATTCCTAAAGGAGTTGATTAACTCTGAATATTCATTGGAAGGACTGATGTTGAAGCTGAAGCTCCAATACTTTGGTCACCTGAGGTGAGGAGTCAACTCACTGCAACAGTCCCTCATGCTGGGAAAGCGTGAAGGGAAATGGAGAAGTGGGAAGCAGAGGATCAGATAGTATTACTGATTCAATGGATATGAATTTGTGCAAACTCCAGGACATAGTGGAGAACAGAGGAACCTGACGTGCTGCAGCCCATGGGGTCACAAAGAGTTGGAGACAACTTAGTGACTGAACAACAACAAAGACGGATATTTGGAATGCAGTGAGAGAACCTGAAGCAATATCAGGAACAGGATGGTATTTTCAACAACATATACTGAACTTCTTTAAACAGATACACAGTGGATAAGAATCCATAGGACTAAAAGTGTTGAAAAAGACAAATTATTTCATTTTGGGAAATTAGTTTTGAGTTTATATTAAGGCCAATAATTTTCCCTTATTGGATCTAGTGAAAGGACCAAGGATCTAGCAATTTCTCAGTTAACGTTACTGTTATTAAAATTACAGCCTAGAGGGATAGGGTGGGGAGGGAGGTGAGAGGGGGGTTCAGGATGTGGTAAACATATGTATCAGTTCAGTTCAGTTCAGCTCAGTCACTCAGTCGTGTCCAGCTCTTTGCGACCCCATGAATCACAGCACACCAGGCCTCCCTGTCCATCACCAACTCCTGGAGTTCACTCAAACTCATGTCCGTCGAGTCGGTGATGCCATCAAGCCATATCATCCTCTGTTGTCCCCTTCTCCTCCTGCTCCCAATCCCTCCCAGCAGCAGGGTCTTTGGCCAATTCATGTTGATGTGTGGCAAAAACCATCACAACATTGTAAAGCTATTATCCTCCAATTAAAATAAATTAATTTTAAGAAATTAATTTTACAAGGTCATGTTTTCATATATATGTATGTAAAACAAATGCACAAGTGTATATAATAAAGACTAAATTAGGAAAGAATATCTATAAACATGTATATGACACTGTTTTATAAATAACTATTTTTATATGTATTATCATAGATATTGAAGTTGCTAGATTGTTTGATCTCTGTATCTATATCTATAACGATTACAGAGATACATCTCCTCTGGTATAATAGAGGACTCAACTCAACTAAAAGTATTCAAATAATAGATAGAAAGTGGTACATTACCATTATTTCTTACTTTTTGGTACGTTTCTGAAACCAAAAACTTTCTACGAACATAAATGACAGATAGATGGCTGGATAAATGGATGAATGGTTACAATTCTTTCATTGTTTAAAAATGTTCTTGTCTTCAGTAAAAGAAGAAAATATTCAATGCAGAGACATATTTGTAATTGTTAAAAAATAATTAGAAACAAAGGAATGCAGAAGAAGTTTGTCTAAAATATCTATTTGACCCATAATCTTACATACATAAAAGGGCTAATTAAGCAATATATTTTGACAGAGCAGCTACTCTCTCATCCTTGATACCATTTTAATCTGTTCTCTGTTTCTTTGTCTCCCGCATCGGAGGCAGACGCTTAACCTCTGAGCCACCAGGGAAGCCCTCTGTTTCTTTAATTCCTACTATGAGTAAGAAAATAAATTTCTTATTGCAGTTCATTTTAATTAATTAAAATCCAGAAAGCCACATACAACTATTTAAAGAGTTACATTATTTGACAGTTCAACACCAGATTCTCTCTTTTCTAACCCCCAAAAAAGGCTTCCCCAATGGTGCTAGTTGTAAAGAACCTGCCTGCTAATGCAAGAGACATCAAAGACATAGATTCAATCCCTTGATCAGGCAGATGCCCTGGAGGAGGCATGGCAGACCACTCCAGTATTCTTGCCTGGAGAATCCCATGGACAGAAGGACCCAGTGGACTACAGTCCATAGGGTCGCAAAGAGTAGGCCATGACTGAGCGACTTAGCATGCACATGCAGCCCCAAGAAGACCACCTAAGCATCAGGCAGTATCCTATCTAAAAAGACACTGGTTTCTGCCTCCTCACAAATATTAGATTTCTGTCATTTCTTCTATTATTCCTTAATGCAAAACAATGAATTATGTACATAAATTTATGCTGCTTGAAGGAAAAAAGTTATTTAAAACATGTGACCATGCTTCCTGAAACCGTTCCTAACCTTTACATTTGCAGAACAAGCTAAGGGATGGCATTTGCAAAGATATCCCAGGATGATATTAACATTAACAATTGAAGGCATGCTCTGTAGAATATTTAATAAAAAGTGACTTTTCTCCTCTTTGCAACATAGA
This sequence comes from Cephalophus harveyi, assembly GCA_006410635.1. Taxonomy (NCBI): domain Eukaryota; kingdom Metazoa; phylum Chordata; class Mammalia; order Artiodactyla; family Bovidae; genus Cephalophus; species Cephalophus harveyi. The sequence continues at coordinate 136,904 of SJYT01021001.1, forward strand.
AAGATTGGTCTTACACTTAAAGTACAAATACAAATTAGCTCTCAAGTTTGTGTCCTATGATCTCAACTGTCAGAAATAAATAATTCCCCTACAGAATTAAAGAGCATCTCATACAAAAATCTCTCTTCAAACCTGTCCAGTGTGATGCTGTGGGGTAGTATCAGCCACCACAGCTCCTCTGCTCACATGTGTCTTAGGCTAACTCTAAAGATCAGTGGTTAAAACCTCAGAGGCTAAAGAGGAGGAAAATACCATTTCATTTTCTGATCTTGAACCTGCTTTTCTGCCATGGAACCTTCTCACTTTTCACCCTCCTCACTCTCACCCAGCCCACAGGAAAGCTTGTCTCCTATGAGAACAGAAATGTTCAAATGACAAATGCTCATGGTGAATGTTATGGACAGTTGTGCCTTCTTCAGCTCACCTCGTGTTTGGAATGCAACATGCAGCACATCATTCATTGCACAAGCTGTGGAATCAGACAGATGTTGCCTTCTTTGAATATTCAAATGTTCAAATTGGCTTGAACATTTACTATATTACTATCACCTTGGGCATGTTAGTTAGACTTTGTGTAGCCAAGCTGCTGCAACTGTAAACTTATGATATTAATAGTTGCCTTAGAGGATGATTACTAGGAAAATCAAACATTACACATGTGAATTTGTTATCCAGCTTCTGATATCAAGTCTCCAAATGACAGCCATCACAGTTTTAAAAGGACAAAATGGATAAGTGTGTGTGTGTGTGCTCAGTCATGTCTGATTCTACAACTCACCAGGCTCCTCTGTCCATGGAATTTCCCAGGCAAGAAGACTGGTGTGGGTTGCCAGGGAATGTCCAGGGGAATCTTCCAGACCCAGGGACCCAAGTCCCTTACATCTCCTGCATTGGCAAGCAGATTCTTTACCATTGTGCCACCTGGAAAGCCCATATAATAAGAGCAGGTGTAATTGAATAACAATAATCTCAGCAAGTGTCTATCATCCATTTGTGCTTTTCCTGCTTAACTCCTCTGTTGAATTCTTCTTTTCGCTGAAACTCTAAGACATTTGAAAACACAAATTACTTTTACTGCGCTTTGTTTCCTTAACTGAATCCTCAGTGAAGGAACATCCCAATATTAATATTTCTACAACTACACTCATTTTTTTTCTGTCAAATACAACACTACTTCCATGATTTCCTGTATTGATAAAGGAAATTCATTTGTCATTAATTAATTTGATTAATTTGTCATTAATCTTTCACTCCTTTCATGAGATCAGTGTGCAAGTCACGTAAGCTCCACAACACTGATATGTCTTAAATATCTTCATTATATTCCTACAGCTTCTGCCTTACTACAGACTTTTACTATCCCTTTCATCAATGTCATCCTCTACCTCCATTTATGACTCCTAAAAAGCACCCAAGTGACCATTATATAATGATCATGCCACTTTGCTTGGAAGCCTACAGTGATGTTCATTTTCATAATGTAAATTCCAAATTCCTAATCACAGCACACAAAACTGTTAGTTATGGCCGTGTCTTTCTTTCAGGACTCTGTTTTCTACTTTTCACCCTCAAAAAACTCTCTAGAGGTTCACCAACATTCCCGGCTACTTTTAGAAAAAAAGCAATAGAAACCCATCCAAAACATTTAAAGCCAATGGAAGGATACACTAATGTAAAGGTGTGAACAGCTCACAGATTCTGATGTATAAGTACAAATCAGATCACAAGGAGTGAAACTGGCATGGTCTCTAGTATCTGCCTCCCTGAGTCAGCTCCCTGAGTCAAATTCTTGACATGCCTTCTCTCCTCAGCTCATCTTTTTACATGAAACAGCCTGCCCACAATGCACAGCTCTGTACAAAGTCACCTCTGCTCCAGAGCCCATTGCCTACTGGTTATGTGCTGTTTGTCAGTGAATTGCAAATCTAGTCCAACTCATTACTACTTGGGCTGAACCTGAGACTGATGGTCAGAGCATGCAGGGAAAACAAAACTAAAATGAAACAGAAAAAGAAACACTGAGCATCATTTCCCTGGGGGCAGGATAAGAGGAGCACTAGAAGTTTAATCTCAAAGTGACAGATGGTTGTGGAAGGCACATTGACTAATATATCCAAATATACTCAAAACCTCTGTATTTGCACGTTTATCTCCCTTGTCTGCTAACTATCCATTTTCCAAAATTCTATAAGATCCCTGAGGACAAAGATTGTGTCTTGCTTTTTCATTATGTCTGCAGTGCAGAAAATATGAGACAATCTACAAATCAATGTTTCACTAATTCACACATTTCTTGTCACCTCTCTATAAGGTCTTGGCTGTCTCTTGCAGAAAGAAAATGGCCTCTCCATCCCTTATATGCTATTATAATATCCTCTAAATATATTTTTTGCCAGAAACTAAAATACTGGTGTATTTATTTGATTCCATCACTATACTGGACTACAAGAGCCTTGAGGAAATATTATGATATGTTGATTTCTAACAACATTTCTAACCACTGCAGATCTGAAAAATGTCTGTTGTATAAATGACTGAATGAATGGGAAACTTTAACCATCCTTTCATACTCCTAACATCCTTTGTGATTGATTCTTCCTTTATAATAGCACTATTTTATGTAAGGTTATGTGGATCACCAGGAAAAAGGAATAAGTAATGCTGCACAAAGCTTGTCATTGTGTAGAACATGATTTAACACCTGCAAAAAGAAAAAAAAAAAGTACTCTTGGCCTATCACTGTCGCTAGTTTTATTGGCCTTTCACTGGTGAAGCTGGGTCATCAGCACACTCTCTCTGAAGCATACTCAGGGGACTTTGCTAAAGGTCTTGATATAGAACTTTGACTTATTTGCCCCAATGACTTAGTTATAATCCAAGTCTCTGTGGAATATACCAGTTGGCTTTAATACTCCTTTATCACAGCATACATAATTATTTTGTTTGGAGATTAGACATCTAAAGAGTATACCATATGTCAACAATAATCAGATGTATCGTTCTTTCATTTTCTTAATGAACTTTATCATACTTTCCCTTTTCCATTAAGTTACATATGAGTCACAGTTTAGAAACTAATTCTAATGGAAGGGAACTTTCCAAGCATGGGAATGATAAGTATTAACTTCAGTGTATGACCATCTGTTATAGTTAATACCCATCATGGATTTCTTCCCTATTGATTTGTTTCTGCAGCCTATAAAAATCAGTTTTTGAACTTTGAATAATGGCAAATTCTTTGTATACTTAGCAACTTGTTACTAAAGTTAATTTTCTTTAAGCTATAAATATTTGTATATTTAAATTTTTTACTTCTATAGTTTAAAGTAGAAGTGAAATTCTCTAAATTCCTAATTGTCTGGAAATAATCTCAATGAACACGACATTAAAAAAAAACAATTTGTTTTTAACATTACTTAGGGTTGTCTAACATCTTTAGACTTGCCTAATATTAAGGTTCTCTCAAAGTTTAAACAAACTTGGTTGAGTAAACCAAAAGTAGTATATTTTTTAAAGTTTCAAAATAGTCATCTCTAATTTGCCCATGTTGATTCAGGGTCTTGTTAAATGTCCAACATAGAGAACATTTCTCTGCAATAACCTCAAATAATCACAATAACAGCTCTCTAATTTGTATGTATTTTGTCTTTTCTGTTCTTATATGACAGTTAAGTGAACAATTGCTTTCAAAAACAGTCAATTATATCCACAGCTAATTAACTGCCTTAATTATCTACAGGACCTTTCTGTACAATAGAAAGTTTCAGATATCACAAGGGAAATTTGCTTCATCTTTAAAGCATGTGGGTATATCACATTCAGTAAACATACAGTATTGCTTACGTAAGTTCAACCCACTATGAGTATCAACTGAGACCAGGGGAGAGGGGTAAAAATCATTTGGGAACAAACAGCTCTAACTTTTCTTTGCAAAAAGAGTGACATCCATCACCTTCTTTTGAAAGTGGTAAATACATAAGGAAATATGTAAAACTCAGGGTGAAAACAAAGAACAATCTGGAACAAGCAGTAAAAGTAGAATTCACCTGCTCTTTCTTTTCAAGATACTCCTAGAAGTCAGTGTGGTTGAAGAAAGACCCACCATTGCCTCCTGCAACAAATCCCCTCTACATGTAAAAGGTCACTTGCAAAGCTAGGAGTCCCTCACTTTACACCATAACCCACCAAATTTGGGTTACATAACCAAAAAGAGTCAGATTTGCATTCAGTCAGTTCAGTTCAGTTCAGTTTAGTTGCTCAGTCGTGTCCGACTCTTTGTGATCCCATGAGTCGCAGCTCGCCAGGCCTCCCTCCCTGTCCATCACCAACTCCCTGAGTTCACTCAGACTCACATCCATCAAGTCAGTGATGCCATCCAGCCATCTCATCCTCTGTTGTCCCCTTCTCCTCCTGCCCCAAATCCCTCCCAGCATCAGAGTCTTTTCCAATGAGTCAACTCTTTGCATGAGGTGGCCAAAGTACTGGAGTTTCAGCTTTAGCATCATTCCCTCCAAAGAAATCCCAGGGCTGATCTCCTTCAGAATGGACTGGTTGGATCTCCTTGCAGTCCAAGGGACTCTCAGATTTGCATTGCTAGTTACCTAAACATAGGCAAAGCCCTATCTCATGCTGTCTCTAATTTGTTGAAGTTTGTATGAAAGGAATATTTGAGAGATAATTAAGGTCACGAGAAAGAGAGTCATCAGAATAGAAAACATTTTGTTTTGCCTCTCTGGACAGAATATTAATCTTAATAATTAAGATGATATAATTAAATTTAATAATAATTTTAATATAATAATTACAAATAATCTCAATAATAATTAATCTTAATAATTTGTCTACTAGACAAATCTGTTTCAGGCTAAATGATAGAGATGTGAAAAGCATTCATAGAACAGGAAGGAATAATGAAAGTCAGGGAATCTACAGATAAAATTGTTGATTATTAAATGTCTTTAGAGAAGAGATTGCAAAATTTGTGTCAGGACATCCAAGACACAACTGTTATAACAACACGTTATTAGATAGGAAGAATCAACATTGTCAAAATTATTTTACTAAAAATTCAGACTTAAATTGAAGAAAGTAGGGAAAACCACTAGACCATTCAGGTGTGACCTAAATCAAATCCCTTACAATTACAGGTGGAAGTGACAAATAGATTCAAGAAATTAGATCTGATAGACAGAGTGCCTTAAGAACTATGGATGGAAGTTTGTGACATTGTAGAGGAGGAAGTGATCAAGAACATCCCCAAGAAAAAGAAATGCAAAAAGGCAAAATGGTTGTCTGATGAGATGAGAAAAGAAGCTAAAGGCAAAGGAGAAAAGGAAAGATATACTCATTTGAATGCAGAGTTCCAAAGAATAGCAGGAAGCGATAAGAAAGCCTCCCTCAGTGATCAATGAAAAGAAATAGAGGAAAACAATAGGATGGGAAAGACTAGAGATCTCTTCAAGAAAATTAGAGATACCAATGGAACATTCCATGCAAAAATGGGCACAAAAGAGAACAGAAATAACCTCTTCACTTGAGGAAATTTCCTTGCTGACAAACTTGTAACAGATGTAATAATATTTAACTTACATTGAACCTAGGTACAATGAAAATATCCTGCTTAATGTTAAGTACTCTTAGACATGTCTACATTATTTAGATCAACAAACATTAATATCATGTATTTAACACTGAATATTTCCCATTTCACATGAACCTGAAATTCATTTAGGTTAATTTCTCTTGTATTTAGAATTATTTGATTTGTAAGTGCTTACTTTTTTTTTTAAGGCCAGTTAGATTAGAGCTCATTTACAAACTGATCTCAGCAATCAGCAATATTATTAAAAAAAAAAAAAAACCAAAGACACACACTGAGACATATATACATACAAATATACACAAGAGATCCTATAGCTTTGTTTTCCAAACTTAGTTATGATTTAAAAATGGTTGGAGTAAGATTTTAAAAGGCTTTGTTTCCCTTTTTTGTTCCTTTTGGTTTCAGGAATTAGATATGGTCTAGATAAGTGATCCAGAAAGCTCTGGTCTAAAGGTATAGGAGGAGTTATTTTCTCAGGGCAAGAATTCTTAAAGAGATAATTTTTTTTTCAAGCTTCCTCTGGAGTGTAAAGAATATTGTGACCACAATGTCAAAATTGTATTGTGTGTGTGTGTGTGTGTGACCATAGTTTTATAGCCCAAATTTAGACCAGATAGTGTTCAACTTGGCCCTGATAACAAGAGCAGATTGGTCCCAGCAGGGATTGTCCCTCTGGGGAAGTAGGGGTCTTAGTTTGATCAGTCCCTGGCTGTTGATTACAGGAAGAAGTCCTGAACTTAAGGAAACTTCAGTCCATTTTCCTATCCTATGTCAATAAAGATCTAATATTTTTAGGCCATTTTTCTTGTCATTAGGTCATAGCTATAGATTGACCAGTCATTTTAAAAACTTTCCCAAGGGGTTCCCAGGTAGGGTGTGCAACCTTAGAGTGAGCAATTCACATATTAGCTCAAACAGTTTGTACCAGATATCTGTGCACTCAAACCAAACCAACAAATCAAACCAGAACTTCATCAGCCAGGAGTCACACTCCAGATGAAACAAAAGGCAAAGAAATGCCCAGAAATCAAAAGCCAAATGACAAGAGTGCCCCCAAAAGATGGTAAAGTGATGCCCAAAAATCAAGTCAAATGGCATAAATGCCAAACGTGACTTCCCAGTTCCACTAGACCTGCGACCTGGCAAAGTCAGCCTTTTTAGTTCTGATAGTTTCAAGCAATTTCTTGTTGATTTCCTGTGAAGAAGTTACTCTATCATTTCTTGTTTTAGAAGCTTCTAGATCAGCAGCAGCAGCAGGTACCAGTCAAACCACGGCTGGCCTTTTCTAACTGTGCACATAAAAATATCAATTTTAGAATATAAAAAGAACCCAAATTTGGCCACTTTAGGATGAGATCTCTTTTAGTATAATTTCTCCAATTAATTAGGTACTTGCAAGTATGCGCTCCATATGTATTGTACATGAATATAGCTAGAGTGTTAGTCAGAGTCTGGCTTTCTGACACCTCTTTATTTCTGTTGAGAGATTCTGTTTCCCATTTTAAGCTGAATTTGTCAGGGATAAAAATCACTAATGAACTTGTGTAGTTGGTCCATGTGCTGCTTGTGAGCTTAACTCCTCCAGGAGTCACCCCAGGATCATTTCAGCTCATCTTACGTGTCTCAGATTCTGCCTCCGGCAATCTAAGACCACCGTAGCTTCTCAGGTCACCAAATGGCCAGTTCTTATGTGCAACCCCTGGATGAGCAAGTATTTTAATTAATGACTGGGTTTCCCTATGGGACCACTGCACAGTATGAGGACTAGGCCTCCACCACTCCCGTAAATTTCTCAGTCACCTGAGAAAACTGAAACCGGCTGGGAGGAGTCTCATCCCTTTTCTTCAGGACAAAACTCTCCTGTATTTTCCTCACTTTTATCCTGACAAATTCTATAAAGGCAGTCAAATTGAGGACAAGTGTCAGATCAGCCTCTTACTTAACCACTCAACTAAGACCATCCAGTCCCCTACAATGGAGCGACCTCAGCATCTTTCAGCCGAGCCCTGGGTATTCCTTGATTTTTTCCCAATTGAGCCCCTCTACCCAATACCTTTCCACTGGGTGGGCAGTTCTCCTGGCATCTTTCAGCCAGCCCCCCACCTAGCATCTTTTGACTGGGTGAGAATTCCTCTGTATCTTTCAACCGAGTCCCACTCAGTGTTTAGACCATGAGTGGGTATGCCCTGCATGTTTCACCCGCACCCGCCCCCCCCCCCCAGTATATTTTCTACTAGGAGGGGGAAGGTAACCTGCTCCACCACCAAATAAAACTCAGAATCTCAGCCAATATGGGAGATTCAAGAACCAGGAGAGACTTACCCAAATTCATCTACACTCCCCGAGGAGGCAGATGGACACAAGGGGCTCCTGCTGGTACCAAAACTGATTCCTCCTGGAGTCCAGTCAAAGGAAGGAAGTCCACTCTGGGTCACACCATCAGTTGCCGTAACTGTTGACTAAAAAAAGATGTACAACTTGAGAGTTGTGATTTAAATTTTATTTGGGGCAAAATGAGGACTGCAGCCCAGGTGGCAGCATCTCAGATAGCTCTGAGAGACTGCTCCAAAGCAGTAGTGGGGAAAACACAATAAATAAGGTTTGGTGAAGGAGGAGTTCAATACTATGAAGTGCTCATTTTACGAAAGACTTTTTATTAGTCATGAGGATCTGATATCACCATGAAGGGATTTAGTGCTTCTCTGGATATGAGGAGATGCAAGGAATGAGATCATAAAATCTGTTCCTAGAAACATCCAACTATCTAAAGACCTGTCCCACCAGATTCCCTGGAGCAGAGTGCCTCACTCCACCTTGAACTCCCTCAGGGTTTGTTGAAGGTCAACAGCTATCTCAGCATGGGGTTCAATCTCCACAGAGGCAGATGGCAAATGCCTTTGTTGTTCAGTCATTGGCAATGCTCTTGGTAAGTGCCAATTTGTAATTCACATGCTCAAGCCTGGTCCCTGGTCTGGAAGCTAAATCTTCTTTGGAGATCACACATCTGACAATAGGTTGGTTTTAATATACAGTATAAAGAGATAAATACAAATAGCTTACAAATAGCTGTGAAAAGAAGAGAGGCAAAAAGCAAAGGAGAAAAGGAAAGATATAAGCATCTGAATGCAGAGTTCCAAAGAATAGCAAGAAGAGATAAGAAAGCCTTCTTTAGCGATCAGTGCAAAGAAATAGAAGAAAAGAACACAATGGGAATGACTAGAAATCTCTTCAAGAAAATTAGAGATACCAAGGGAACATTTCATGCAAAGATGGGCTCGATAAAGGACAGAAATGGTCTGGACCTAACAGAAGCAGAAGATATTAAGAAGAGGTGGCAAGAATACACAGAAGAACTGTACAAAAAAGATCTTCACGACCCAGATAATCACGATGGTGAGAATGTGAAGTCAAGTGGGTCTTAGAAAGCATCACTACAAACAAAGCCACTGGAGATGATGGAATTCCAGTTGAACTATTTCAAATTCTGAAAGATGAGGCTGTGAAAGTGCTAAACTCAATATGCCAGCAAATTTGGAAAACTCAGCAGTGGCCACAGGACTGGAAAAGGTCAGTTTTCATTCCAATCCCAAAGAAGGCAATGCCAAAGAATGCTCAAACTACCACACAATTGCACTCATCTCACACACTAGTAAAGTAATGCTCAAAATTCTCCAAGCCAGGCTTCAGCAATACGTGAACTGTGAACTTCCTGATGTTCAAGCTGGTTTTAGAAAAGGCAGAGGAACCAGAGATCAAATTGCCAACATCCGCTGGATCATGGAAAAAGCAAGAGAGTTCCAGAAAAACATCTATTTCTGCTTTACTGACTATGCCAAAGCCTTTGACTGTGTTGATCACAACAAACTGTGGAAATTTTTTCAAGAGATAGGAATACCAGTCCACCTTACTTGCCTCCTGAAAAGCCTGTATGCAGGTCAAGAAGCAACATTTAGAACCAGACATGAAATGACTGACTGGTTCAAAACTGAGAAATGAGTACATCAAGGCTGTATATTGTCACCCTGCTTATTTAACTTAAATGTAGAGTACTTCATGAGAAATGCCAGCTGGATGATCACAAGCTGGAATCAAGATTTCCAGGAGAAATATCAATAACGTCAGACATGCAGAGGACACCACTTAATGGCAGAAAATTGAGACGAACTAAAGAACATTTTAGTCAGTATGACCTAAATCAAATTCCTTATGATTATACAGAGGAAGCGAGAAATATATTTAAAGGACTAGATCTGATAGATAGAGTGCCTGATGAACTATGGCTGGAGGTTCGTGACAATGTACAGGAGACAGGGATCAAGATCATCCCCATGGAAAAGAAATGCAAAAAAGCAAAATGGCTGTCTGGAAAGGCCTTACAAATAGCTGTGAAAAGAAGAGAAGTGAAAATCAAAGGAGAAAAGGAAAGATATAAGCATCTGAATGCAGAGTTCCAAAGAATAGCAAGAAGAGATAAGAAAGCCTTC
>SJYT01021003.1:19004-32275 GCA_006410635.1 Cephalophus harveyi
TGACTCATTGGAAAAGACTCTGATGCTGGGAGGGATTGGGGGCAGGAGGAGAAGGGGACGACAGAGGATGAGATGGCTGGATGGCATCACTGACTCGATGGACGTGAGTCTGAGTGAACTCCAGGAGTTGTTGATGGACAGGGAGGCCTGGCATGCTGCGATTCATGGGGTCGCAAAGAGTCGGACATGACTGAGCGACTGAACTGAACTGAGTGGTAAAGAATCTGCCTGCCATTGCAGATGGCAGGCAGAGACACAAGAGCCACAAGAGCCTATCCCTTCTGCCTATCTTCCTGATCTAGAAATCGAGCCTGGGTCTCCTGCACTGCAGGCAGATTCTTTACCAGCTGAGCTACCGGGGAAGCCCTATATGATATATGGATATTTATTTATGTGGCACAAGTAGTAAAGAATCTGCCTGCCAATGTAGGAGATGCAAGAGACACAGGTTTGATCCCTGAGTGGGAAAGATCCCCTGGAGTAGGAATGGCAACCAACTCCAGTATTCTTGACTGGAAAATTCCATGGATAAGAGAAACCTGGTGGGCTATAGTCCATGGGGTTGCAAAGAGTCAGATGTGACTGAGCACACACATAGTATTTATTTTTCAAATAAGCATGTTGACATCACATTGTTCCTACAGTTTCTTTAGGCTTTTTTTCACTGCCAAGATGTTGTTGTTCAGGCACTAAGCTGTGTCTGAACTCTGCAACCCCATAGACTGCTGCATGCCAGGCTTCACTGTCCTTCACTGTCTCCCAGAGTTTTCTCAAACTCATATCCATTGTGTCGATGATATCCAACCATCTCATCCTCTGCTGCTCACTTCTCCTCTTGCCCTCAATCTTTCCCAGCATCAGGGTCTTTTCCAATTAATCTCATAGCATCAGGTGGCCAAAGTATTGGAGTTTCAGCTTCAGCATCAGTCCTCCCAATGAATATCCAGGGTTTATTTACTGTAGGATTGATTGACTGGTTTGATCTCTTTGCAGTCCAAGAGTCTCAAGAGTCTTCTCCCTCACCACAATTTGAAAGCACTTATTTGTCACTTAGCCTTCTTTATGGTCCATCTCTCACATCCATACATGACTACTGGAAAAACCATAGCTTTGACTATCTGGACTTCTGTTGGCAAAGTGATGTCTCTACTTTTAATGTGCTGTCTAGGTGTGTCGTGTGTAGAGTCATCTCTTGTGTTGTCAGAAGAGAGTGTTTGCTATGACCAGTGTGTTCTCTTGGCAAAACCCTGTTAGCTTTTCAGTTCAGTCACTCAGTCATGTCTGACTCTTTGTGACCCTATGCACTGAAGCACACCAGGCTTTCCTGTCCATCACCATCTCCCGAAGCTTGCTCAAACTCATGCCCATCAAGTCGGTGATGCCATCCAACCGTCTCATCCTCTGTCATCCCCTTCTTCTCCTGCCTTCAGTCTTTCCCAGCATCAGGGTCTTTTCCAGTGAGTCAGATCTTTGCTTCAGATGGCCAATACTTTGGCCTGTTAGCTTTTGCCCTGCTTCATTTTGTACTCCAGGGCCAAACTTGCCTGTTACTCCTGGTATCTCTTGACTTCCTATTTTTGTATTCCAGTCCCCAATAATGAAAAGGACACCATTTTTTTTTTTTTTTTGGTGTTAGTTCTACATGGTCTGTAGATCTTCATAGAACCGTTCAACTTCAGTTTCTTTAGCATTAGTGCTTGGGGGCATAGACTTGGATTACTGTGATATTGAATGGTTTGCCTTGGAAACGAACAGAGATTATCATATTGTTTTTGAGACTGCACCCAAGTACTGCACTTTGGACTCTTTTGTTGAATAGGAGGGCTACTCCATTTCTTCTAAGGGTTTCTTGCCCACAGTAGTAGATATAATGGTCATTTTAATTAAATTTGTTCATCCCAGTCCATTTTAGTTCACTGATTCCTAAAATGTTGATGTTCACTCTTACCATCTCCTGTTTGACTACTTGCAATTTACTCTGAATCATGGACCTCACCTTCCAGGTTCCTACACAATATTATTCTTTACAGTATTGAACTTTACTTTCAGCACCTGATCATCCAGAGCGGGGTTTTATTTCTGCTTTGGCTGAGGCTCTTCATTCTTTCTTGAGCTATTTCTCCATTATTCTGCAGTAGCACACACAACACCTACCAACCTGGGGGTGAGGTTCATCTTTCAGTGTCTTATCTTTTTGCCTTTTCATACTGTTCATGGGATTCTCAAGGCAAGAATGCTGAAGTGGTTTGCCATTCCCTTCTCCAAAGGAATAAGCATCTTTTAATTTCATGGCTGCAGTCACCAAACACAGTAATTTTGGAGCCAAGATAGTTATTGTTTAGTTGCTAAGTTGTGTCTAACTCTTTGTGACCCCCTGGATTGTAGCCTTCCAGGCCCCTCTGTCCATGGGATTTTCCAGGCAAGAATACTAGAGTGGATTGCCATTTCCTTTTCCAGGGGATCTTCCTGACCCAGGGATTGAACCTGGGTCTCCTACATTGGCAGCCAGATTCTCTACTGCTGAGCCACTAAGAAAGCCCTGCTAAGATGGCAGTCATTTACCAATGTTATATTGGCATCTTTCTTTGTCATGAGAATTTGTTGTTGCAGGAGGTCATTAAGAGGGTGTGACTCCGAAGCTAAATCTGGGCAATTGGAAGCTTCTTACCTCTTTCCTTGTCCTTGGAATGTACATCCTATCATTCCCATGCATTCATGCATGCTAAGTCATTTCAGTCATGTCTGCCTCTTTGCAACCCTGTGGACTGAGGCCTGCCAGGCTCCTTTGTCCATGGGATTCTCCAGGCAAGATTACTGGAGTGAGTTGCTGTGTCCTCCTCCTTCCCGACGCAAGGATCGAACCTGGGTCTCTTATGTCTCTTGCATTGGCAGGCAGGTTCTTTACCACTAGCCATAGCCAGAGCTGTTTCTAGGAGGTAGTCTTGAGAGAATAAGATATCCTGAAGACCATCCACTGAACCCGGTTAAGGCTGCTATACAAACTTTTAAGATTCTCCATACCTGGTGGGCAGGTATGGAGATTACTGTCCTGCAGCTGCCCAAGATAAGCCTTGTAATTTCCCTTGCTTGTTAAAACTGCCAGCTGCCAATCTGGAATGGTCTGCCTCTTTCTTCAGGCTCTCCTTGTCCTTCATGTATGGTGGCCAATTTATGAACCAGCATTTATAAAGACTGTGTAGTAGTCCACTGTAGGTTTTCTCTTATGTATTTAAGGAGTCTTGTACTCCCAAACAAGCTGTGCCCTTTAAATTTTTTTTTTAGCTCTTTTAAACAGACCTATAATGAACATCTTATACATGTGTCATTATATTCTTTTCCAATTTATTAGGCTAAATTCCCACAAGTTAGGGAATGAAGCCAAAGGATAGGATACATATTGCCAAATGTGCCTACACATGCTCTTAGACTTTGCTATAAATCAGAAAATTTCAGAATGTTTCATATATTTAATAGTTTTGTCATTGTAGCTTTATATTTAAGTTTTATTAAATCTGAAGTTTAAAAAATATGATATGTAAGATTTACTTATTTATTTTTGATTAGTGTCTGGCCAGTTTTCCTAGTATCATTTATTAACATATCATTTCTCCTCACTAATTTGAAATGACATTTTGTCATTTAATATATTCTCAACTAGGTTTTATAGTAAATATGTTTTTAAGTATAGCCACATACTTTGTAATATATTTTATCAACACTTCCTCTCAGACTTTCTTCTACCTGAGATTGTCTCCTTTCCAGTGAAATGCATCTTTTAGAGTTTAAAAAAAAAACTGTCAGTCTTTGAAGATAATCTATTTTGTTATATGTAGAACTTTGCTTTAGATAGTTTCACTGGTTTTGTATTACCCATGTGCAGGTCCTCTGCCCATTTTTCATTAGATTATTTGTTGTTTTTCCTATTGAGTTCTATGATTTCCTTATATATTGTATTTTTTAAAATTTCTTTTCTTTTATTTATTTTAATTGGAGGCTAATTACTTTACAATATTGTATTGGTTCTGCCACACATCAACATGAATCTTCCACGGGTGTACACGTGTTCCCCATCGTGAACCTCCCTCCCACCTCCCTCCCTATACCATCCCTCCAGGTCATCCCAGTGCACCAGCCCCAAGCATCCTGTATTGAACCTGGACTGGCGATTCATTTCTTATATGATATTATACATGTTTCAATGCCATTCCCCCAAATCATTAAAATTTTCTTTATTTATTTTTAACACCAAAAACATTTGTATTGGGATATAGCTGATTTGGTAGTTTCAGGTGAACAACAGAGGGACTCAGCCATACATATACATGAATTGAATCTATAGTTGGCTTTGGATAGTATGGACATTTAAAAACATTAGTTCTCCCAATTCATGAGCATGAGATATTTCCATTTTTGGAGTGCTTTCTTTAGTTTCTTTCATCTCTGTCTCTTCAGTGTAGCAATCTTTCATCTCCCTGTTAAATTTATTCCTAAGTATTGTTTTGATGCTATTAGAAATTGAATTTTTTTCATTATTTTTTCAGATAATTCATGCTAGTATAAACACAACTGATTTTTGTATGTTGATATTGTATTCTGGGACTCTAATTCATTTATTAGTTCTAATAGTTTTTTGGTGGACTCTAGGGTTCTGACAATAGAGATTATTTTACTTCTTCCTTTCTTATTTGGATGCCTTTCATTTATTTTTCTTTCTTGGTTACTATGGCTAGAACATCCAATATTATGTTGAATAGCATTGGTGAGAGTAGGCACTCTGGTCTTATTTCTGACCTTAGAGGAAAAGTTTTCAACCTTTCACTGTTTAGTATGATACTACCTGTGGACTTGTCATATATCATATGTATTACGTTGAAGTACATTCTTCTGTACCCAATTTGTTGAGAGTTTTTACCTTGAAAGGATATTGAATTGCATTAAATGCTCTTTCTATATCTATTGAAGTGATCATTTGATTTTATCTTTCATTTTATTAATGTGATGTAGCACATTTATTACCCCACTCCAGTACTCTTGCCTGGAAAATCCCATGGACGGAGGAGCCTGGAAGGCTGCAGTCCATGGGGTTGCTGAGGGTCGAACACGACTGAGCGACTTTCACTTTTCACTTTCATGCATTGAAGAAGGAAATGGCAACCCCCTCCAGTGTTCNCCAGTACTCTTGCCTGGAAAATCCCATGGACGGAGGAGCCTGGAAGGCTGCAGTCCATGGGGTTGCTGAGGGTCGAACACGACTGAGCGACTTTCACTTTTCACTTTCATGCATTGAAGAAGGAAATGGCAACCCCCTCCAGTGTTCTTGCCTGGAGAATCCCAGGGTCGGGGGAGCCTGGTGGGCTGCTGTCTATGGGGACACACAGAATCGGACATGACTGAAGTGACTTAGCAGCAGCAGCAGCACATTTATTGATTTGTATGCATTGAATTCTTGTATCTCAGGGGTGAGTCCCACTGGATCATATTGTATGATCTTTTTAATGTGCTGTCGAATTCAGTTTGCTGTATTTTGTTGGGAATTTTAGTATTCATCAGGGGTATTGGTCTATGGTTTTCTTTTCTTATAGTGTCCTTATGTGTCCTTGCATTCAGGGTAAAATGAATTTGAGTGTATTCCCCACTTTATGTTTTTGAAAGAGTTTGAGAAGAATATTGGCATCTACTCTTCTTGAAATATTTGGTGATATTCTTCAGTGAAATGTCCTAATCCTAGGCCCTGTTTTTGTTGTTGGCAGGCTTTCGATTACTGATTCATCTCCTTACTCATCTTTGATCTGTTCAGATTTCCTATTTCCTTATGATTGAGTCTTTGTATGATTGAGTAGGTTGTATGTTTCTAGGAAGTTTTCTATTTCTTCTAGGTTGTCTGGTTTGTTGGCATATAATTGTCCACAGTAGTATCTTTGATTTTTTGGTGTTTTTCTACTGTGCAGTGTGAGCACTGGCTNATTTCCTATTTCCTTATGATTGAGTCTTTGTATGATTGAGTAGGTTGTATGTTTCTAGGAAGTTTTCTATTTCTTCTAGGTTGTCCGGTTTATTGGCATATAATTGTCCACAGTAGTATCTTTGATTTTTTGGTGTTTTTCTACTGTGCAGTGTGAGCACTGGCTGCTGTAAACCCTGTCCTCTTTTCTGTCTCTGTCTGATCCCCAGTGGTTGGGTTGAGTAGATTCCCCCAGTGACTCCTGTTTTGTAAGACCTGAGTGGTCCTCCTGAAGAGTGTCCTGCAAAGTTGGGGAAGCCATATGTCCACCTTGGGATCTCTTTTAGCAACTGGAGAAAATGTAGACCCTCCCAGTGCAATGCTGTGCCAGCCTGAGGGAGGAGAAATATGCTTAAAGTGAAACCTCTCCTCTTTCCCTCCTAAAATGGTCTTTCTTGGTCTCTGTGGCCCAGGTTTCAGCCTTACCCCCAGTTTCTTGGGCTTCCCTCATAGCTCAGTTGGTAAATCATCTGCCTGCAATGCAGGAGACCCGGGTTCAATTCCTGGGTCAGGAAGATCCCCTGGAGAAGGAAATGGCTACCCACTCCAGTATTCTTGCCTGGAGAATCCCATGGACAGAGACCCTCCCACCTCCCTCCCTATACCATCCCTCCAGGTCATCCCAGTGCACCAGCCCCAAGCATCCTGTATTGAACCTGGACTGGCGATTCATTTCTTATATGATATTATACATGTTTCAATGCCATTCCCCCAAATCATTAAAATTTTCTTTATTTATTTTTAACACCAAAAACATTTGTATTGGGATATAGCTGATTTGGTAGTTTCAGGTGAACAACAGAGGGACTCAGCCATACATATACATGAATTGAATCTATAGTTGGCTTTGGATAGTATGGACATTTAAAAACATTAGTTCTCCCAATTCATGAGCATGAGATATTTCCATTTTTGGAGTGCTTTCTTTAGTTTCTTTCATCTCTGTCTCTTCAGTGTAGCAATCTTTCATCTCCCTGTTAAATTTATTCCTAAGTATTGTTTTGATGCTATTAGAAATTGAATTTTTTTCATTATTTTTTCAGATAATTCATGCTAGTATAAACACAACTGATTTTTGTATGTTGATATTGTATTCTGGGACTCTAATTCATTTATTAGTTCTAATAGTTTTTTGGTGGACTCTAGGGTTCTGACAATAGAGATTATTTTACTTCTTCCTTTCTTATTTGGATGCCTTTCATTTATTTTTCTTTCTTGGTTACTATGGCTAGAACATCCAATATTATGTTGAATAGCATTGGTGAGAGTAGGCACTCTGGTCTTATTTCTGACCTTAGAGGAAAAGTTTTCAACCTTTCACTGTTTAGTATGATACTACCTGTGGACTTGTCATATATCATATGTATTACGTTGAAGTACATTCTTCTGTACCCAATTTGTTGAGAGTTTTTACCTTGAAAGGATATTGAATTGCATTAAATGCTCTTTCTATATCTATTGAAGTGATCATTTGATTTTATCTTTCATTTTATTAATGTGATGTAGCACATTTATTACCCCACTCCAGTACTCTTGCCTGGAAAATCCCATGGACAGAGGAGCCTGGAAGGCTGCAGTCCATGGGGTTGGTGAGGGTTGAAGACGACTGAGCGACTTTCACTTTTCACTTTCATGCATTGGAGAAGGAAATGGCAACCCCCTCCAGTGTTCTTGCCTGGAGAATCCCAGGGACGGGGGAGCCTGGTGGGCTGCCGTCTATGGGGTCACACAGAATCGGACATGACTGAAGTGACTTAGCAGCAGCAGCAGCAGCAACAGCAGCACATTTATTGATTTGTGTGCATTGAATTCTTGTATCTCAGGGGTGAGTCCCACTGGATCATATTGTATGATCTTTTTAACGTGCTGTCGAATTCAGTTTGCTGTATTTTGTTGGAAATTTTAGTATTCATCAGGGGTATTGGTCTGTGGTTTTCTTTTCTTATAGTGTCCTTATGTGTCCTTGCATTCAGGGTAGAAAAATGAATTTGAGTGTATTCCCCACTTTATGTTTTTGAAAGAGTTTGAGAAGAATATTAGCATCTACTCTTCTTGAAATATTTGGTGATATTCTTCAGTGAAATGTCCTAATCCTAGGCCCTGTTATTGTTGTTGGCAGCTTTCGATTACTGATTCATCCCCTTACTCATCTTTGATCTGTTCAAATTTCCTATTTCCTTATGATTGAGTCTTTGTATGATTGAGTAGGTTGTATGTTTCTAGGAAGTTTTCTATTTCTTCTAGGTTGTCCGGTTTATTGGCATATAATTGTCCACAGTAGTATCTTTGATTTTTTGGTGTTTTTCTACTGTGCAGTGTGAGCACTGGCTGCTGTAAACCCTGTCCTCTTTTCTGTCTCTGTCTGATCCCCAGTGGTTGGGTTGAGTAGATTCCCCCAGTGATTCCTGTTTTGTAAGACCTGAGTGGTCCTCCTGAAGAGTGTCCTGCAAAGTTGGGGAAGCCACATGTCCACCTTGGGATCTGTTTTAGCAACTGGAGAAAATGTAGACCCTCCCAGTGCAATGCTGTGCCAGCCTGAGGGAGGAGCAATGTGCTTAAAGTGAAACCTCTCCTCTTTCCGTCCTAAAATGGTCTTTCTTGGTCTCTGTGGTGCAGGTTTCAACCTTACCCCCAGTTTATTGGGCTTCCCTCATAGCTCAGTTGATAAATCATCTGCCTGCAATGCAGGAGACCCAGGTTCAATTCCTGGGTCGGGAAGATCCCCTAGAGAAGGAAATGGCAACCCACTCCAGTATTCTTGCCTGGAGAATCCCATGGACAGAGGAGCCTGACAGGCTACAGTCCATGGGGTCGCAAGAGTTAGACATGACTTAGCGACTAAACCACCACCACCACCACCCAGCTTCTTAGATTTTCACAGTGGGGAAGTATCTATGGATAGATGCCAGCTGGTCTTGTGTCAGTGACTGAGGTCAAGAACAACCTGTGTCACCATCTTGATGTCATTAACCCGGTTTTCATTATTTTCATCTCTTTCTCTCTGAATTTCACTTTAGATCATTTAAAAACATCTATTTTGTTGTCCATTTATTTTCTTTTTAGCTGTGTCTTGCTTCTCTCTCTTTTTTTTTAACCCCTTTTAGCAAAGTCAAAATTTGGTACTAGATAAAACTTAATTGAAGTTTTAATTTCATTTATTTTAATATCTATTTCTAGAATTCTACTTAGTTCCAATTCTGTATGCTTAATTACTCTTTCTGGGATCTTGTTTCTTGTATTTTCAAGCCTATCTTTTATTTGTTTAAATTATATTCAATATGGTTGTTTTATTTTTGGTGCTCGAGAATACCATTTGCAGATCTGTTATGTTTCTCACTCATATTGCCTTATTTTCCTTGTGTGTTTAGTAACTTTTCTTTCTGCTGTGGTCTTTTCATTTCCTTTGGAATTTTATATCTGGGAAATAGATGAGCTCTGGATTGAAACTGAGTTCTTTTAGGCAGGATTAGCATTGGTTTCTGCCAATTGCTTAGTGGAACTACCAAACTGGGACTCTTGAGTTAAATTCTCTTCTTGAGGATTTTGTCCCCAAAGGTGGTGTGAATTTGGACTGTATATAAACTCATGTGAAAGCTAGTTTGTTATTAATTATCAGGGAATTTTTTATCCCCTCTATCTAGTACTAGAGTTAAAGCAGGCAGGATTTTCTACCCTTTAGTGCAGTGGGGCTCATTTTGCTGAGACTGAGGTGTGCCAGCTCTATGTGTAGTTTTTTATTTGTTTCAGTTCAGTTGCTCAGTTGTGTCCAACTCTTTGTGGCCCCAGGAACTGCAGCACGCCAGGCCTCCCTGTTCATCACCAACTCCCAGAGCTTGCCTAAACTCATGTCCATCGAGTTGGTGATGCCATCCAACCATCTCATCCTCTGTCTTCCCCTTCTCCTCCTGCCTTCAATCTTTTGCAGCATCAGGGTCTCTTCTAACGAGTCAGTACTTCACATCAGGGAATTTGGCCAAAGTTTTGGAGCTTCAGTTTCAGCATCATTCCTTCCAATGAATATCCAGGACTGATTTCCTTTGGGATTGGCTGGTTTGACCTCCTTGTAGTCCAAGGGACTCTCGAGAGTCCTCTCCAACACCACAGTTCACAAAGTTTGTTTGTTTACTCATTTTTAATAAGTTGTAAAACAGTAGAAACAGTATCAGGCTTTATCTTTTTGGGCTCCAAAATCACGGCAGATGGTGATTGCACCCATGAAATTAAAAGACGCTTACTCCTTGAAGGGAAAGTTATGACCAACATAGATAGCATATTCAAAAGCAGAGATATTACTTTGCTAACAAAGGTCTGTCTAGTCAAGGCTATGGTTTTTCCATTAGTCATGTATGGATGTGAGAGTTGGACTGTGAAGAAAGCTGAGCGCCGAAGAATTGATGCTTTTGAATTGTGGTGTTGGAGAAGACTCTTGAGAGTCCCTTGGACTGCAAGGAGATCCAAGCAGTCCATCCTAAAGGAGATCAGTCCTGGGTGTTCATTGGAAGGAATGATGCTGAAACTGAAACTCCAGTACTTTGGCCACCTCATGCGAAGAGTTGACTCATTGGAAAAGACTCTGATGCTGGGACAGATTGGAGGCAGGAGGAGAAGGGGATGACAGAGGATGAGATGGCTTGATGGCATCACCGACTCAATGGACCTGAGTTTGAGTGAACTCCGGGAGTTGGTGATGGACAGGGAGGCCTGGCGTGCTGCGATTCATGGGGTTGCAAAGAGTCGGACACGACTGAGCGACTCAAGTGAAGTGAAGTGAAGTCTCTCAGTCGTGTCTGACTCTTTGCGATCCCGTGGACTGTAGCGCACCAGGCTCCTCCATCCATGGGATTCTCCAGGCAAGAGTACTGGAGTGGGTTGCCATTTCCTTCTCCAGGGGATCTTCCCGACCCAGGGATCGAACCCAGGTCTCCCACATCGTAGGCAGACGCTTTAACCAACTGAACTGAATAGTAAATGATTGCTGTGACAATCGGTTTTCCATATATTCCATTCCATAATGGAATAAGATCTTGTATCACAGCATGAACAGTAGAGCCTAGGAATGATCTTCTTTCAGTTGAGATTCATGTGGCCATCAAAGCAGACACTTACGGTCCCTACAGTTCAGCAGAAACCTTAGGATAAAAGCAGCTTGGTGTGCTTATCTGCCTAACCTGTTTTCATTGCATTTTGGGGCTTTGTATCTTACTTGCTCAGTTTTACACTGAATTGCATTAAAAAATATTTCATAATTTTATCCAGCATGTTACTGTTTCAGCCCCAAGAGGGCTGTTCATTCTCATTCACCATAGTGCCATATATGGAAATTCTAGTAATCTTTATTTACTCTTTAATCTTTTTCCTCTGTATTTTTGGCATTCAATTTGATATAAGAAACTTCAGTGTAACTATAAAGTGAGATTTTTTCCTGGTGTTTAAATGTTAAATGGGAATATTTGAAACTTGTGGAAATAATCTTTGTTTATGAACCATGATAATATTAAAAAAAAAATAGATGCGTTTCCCGCCCTCTGGGTAAACTTTATACAACATTGACTTTTAAATATTCATTTATTTTCATTTTGACTTTCCATTTCTTTCTTTTTTAGTGTTAACACATGATTTTTAACAAATGGAGAGCCATCCATTCTCCGCTGGATCAATCCTTGATGAACTTTTGTTTCCCCTGCCACACAATCATACTTTGCTGTTAGTGATATTTATTATTTAGCCAGGAGCATTAAAATCATCAGTTCCCTTCAAAAGACCTCATTTAATCAACTGCATTAGTAACCTACTTAAAGCAATCATAGGGTTAATTGGGTGAAAAAGAGAAAATCCATACATTATGCTGGTTAAACTATTAAAATCTGCAGGGTTTGATGGGAAAACACATTTGTAAAATCTGTTATATACTTTTTCAGTTTTTCTTCTCAGTAGGAAAGAATATGTATTATAGCATTATTAAAGTACTTAATGGTACCTATAAGTGTACAAAATTGTGTTTATAGTATTTTTATTCATTTTTTTTTCATGGCACGTGTGTATGTTAGTTGCTCAGTCATATCTGACTCTTTGTGATCCCATGGACTGTAGCCCTCCAGGCTTCCCTATTCATGTGATTCTGCAGGCAAAAATACTGGAGTAGGTTGCCAGTTCCTTCTCTAGGGAATCTTCCTGATCCAGAGATTGAATGCGGGTCTCCCATACTGCAGGCAGATTCTTTATCACCTGAGCAACAGTATACTTTTGGATAAAGAAATATCTGCATTTAGAAACGTCTTCAACACAATTACTAACCAGAGCGCCAGTCAGAAGCTCTTTCCACCGAGCCTCATGCATTCACCGACATTTACTGGAGCTCCTACCACTTGTTTTTTTAAGGTGCACGATACAATAAGTTGATGCACAATATACTGTGTGAAACCACTGTCTATTTAATAACCTGCCCACTCACACAACACTCTCTGAGCAAGGTGAGACCTAAGCCTAAAAGTATCCCCAAATATTACCCACCCTGAAGTCCCCACAGGCAATGGGGCTTTCACCCATAGCTCTTCCTCAAAACTGAAAGTATTTCCAGATTCCCTAAGGAAACCGAGATGTCCACTGACAGATGAATGTACAAAGAAACTGTGGTACATATTTACAATGGAATACTACTCCATCATAAAAAGGAATGCATTTGAGTCCGTTCTAATGAAGCAGATGGACCTAGAGCTTATTTTTTTTTTTTTTAAATTTTTACTTTATTTTCCTTTACAATACCGTATTGGTTTTGCCATACATTGACATGAATCCACCATGGGTGTATATGAGATCCCAATCCTGAATCCCTCTCCCACATCCCACCCCATTTCCTCTCTCTGGATCATCCCCGTGTACCAGCCCCGAGCATCCTGTATCCTATATCGAACATAGGCTGGTGCTTCATTCTTACATGATAGTATACATGTTTCAATGCCATTCTCCCAAATCATCCCGCCCTCTCCCTCTCCCACAGAGTCCAAAAGTCCGTTCTATATATCTGTGTCTCTTTTGCTGTCTCGCATACAGGGTCATCATTGCCATCTTTTTAAATTCCATATATATGTGTCAGTATACTGTATTGGTGTTTTTCTTTCTGGCTTACTTCACTCTGTATAATAGGTTCCAGTTTCATCCATCTCATTAGAACTGATTCAAATGAATTCTTTTTGATGGCTGAGTAATACTCCATTGTGTATATGTACCACAGCTTTCTTATCCATTCATCTGCTGATGGACATCTAGGTTG
>SJYT01021003.1:33985-65688 GCA_006410635.1 Cephalophus harveyi
TCCATGGGATTTTCCAGGCAAGAGTACTGCCTTCTCCTTGCATTGCCTTCTCCGCTTGGAGAGCCTACTGAAGTATTTATTTGCCGAGTGGTTCCTGTGGCTCAGCTGGTAAAGAATCCGCCTGCAATGTGGGAGACCTGGGTTCGATCCGTGGGTTGGGAAGATCCCCTGGAGAAGGGAAAGGCTACCCACTTCAGTATTCTAGCCTGGAGAATTCCATGGACTGTATAGTCCATGGGGTCACAAAGCGTCGGACACGACTGAGCGACTTTCACTCACTTGCACTTCTGCAGGTAATCTAGTCCATACATGGGGCCCCAGCTGTGTTAGGTGATCGCCTTTGCTTTGTAGCTTCCTACAGGAGGCACGGGTCACGTATTCCTTATTCCTCCATGTCTTTCCCACTAGACTGCAAGGTCCTATGCTCTGCAGGGTATCATAATAGGTATACAGTAAGTGCCTATTAAGTAGCTAAATATATGAATGATTGGACTTTGGGGGGAATGGGTTTCCTGTAGTCATTCTTTTGACTCACTCTTGCCGTTGTCTCAGAATAATCCCTAAAGAAAACTAAATCTAGAGAAATCCTTTATCATTTTTGATATGGATTTTCTGGCCAGAAGAGGGTTTCAGACTCAGATTTGTGCCTATTGGAAAAGCTGGCATTTGACTCTGTGATAATACTTCAATTTGGCTTTCTCACCATGTAAAACTAAAACCACATGCCAATTCTTCAATTAACTTGGTGAAAAAGGAGCTGTGGTGTCATATTATTAAGGCCCTTTACAGTTAGGTTTTGTAAGTTTGTTTTATGTATGAATCCTAGTTCTTACTTTGACTTTTTTTTTTAAACTGGCACTTTGATTCTATATTTATTTGTCATGCATGGAACACTGACTATTCCACGTGATACATGAAGAAGTAAGAATTAGACTCCTCTTATTCATATTTTAGAACTAATGGACAAGGAGGTGGTTGAAATTAAAACCAAGGTAAAGATGCTGTCTAGAAATGTAGGTGAGTGTTTGTCATTAACCTGTTATAATTAAAGCACTAAGGAACCAGTACTCTTTCCCCACCTATGAACACCTTTCCCCAAAGGCAGGGCTAGGAATTTCCTAGGTGTTTATGTTTCTTTGTTCTCCTATTCAACAAATATTTACTGTGTTTGGGGCTTGGAATCAGTACTCCTGCAGCTGTTTTCTCACTTCTGGGGAGGCACAGACATTGTGAGCACAGTGTCTCACATAGGGTGGAAACTCCATAAATATTAGTTTTTGTGATTGTTATTATTCAAGTAGTCCCACATTGTACACAGTCCAACATTGTCAGCTACATTCTGATTCCACCCTGGAGAACTGGACAGAGGGTAACCAGATTTCAAGAAGAAAATGTGGGGACTACATTGTATTTATTTCAAATTATTTCAAAGAGAAACCCTGCACCAGGGAGAGCAGCTACCCACATTCGCTGGGTCAGTGCAACAACTTCAGGGGAAGACTGGTTAAACTGGAGGCTCCTTGGGGGCCAGTCCGCAGCAGGAAGTGTAGTGAGATCTTTGCGGGCAGTATCATCTAGCCCTCCTCATGTCTGCTCAGCTGCCCAGGGCCCCTCGTCCATTCATTGCAGGCAGCAGCAGTGCCCNGCAACAACTTCAGGGGAAGACTGGTTAAACTGGAGGCTCCTTGGGGGCCAGTCCGCAGCAGGAAGTGTAGTGAGATCTTTGCGGGCAGTATCATCTAGCCCTCCTCATGTCTGCTCAGCTGCCCAGGGCCCCTCGTCCATTCATTGCAGGCAGCAGCAGTGCCCTGGCTCAGTCTTTCCCTGCTCCATGCTGCCTACTCCTTTTAGTCATCCACACTTCATCCAGGTAGTCTAAATATGCTTTAGTGTATTTGTTTTGTTATTACTCATTTCTCTTTTAGAAGGCACTCTTACTTCTTTTGGGAGATCTTTTCTATCTTCACTGCAAATGGGAATTCCAAGACCTAATTCAGATTTGTAATGCTGATGCCTTAATTTACAAGCCTCCCACTCTAATAGGAGCATTTGGATTCTCTATGGGGCTACCATTTTGATGTTAATATTTTAATTCTGAGAGTCTGCCTTGAAAAATCATACCAGTGTGTTAAAACTGAAAGTGATAGTTTAGGCATGCTATTCTTGGCTTATGGATTGATGTCACAAGAAAGGAGTGAGACAGATTCTAGTCACTACTTTTTTATGTATATAGTACCTTCTATGTAGCAAGGAGGTCAGTCCTGGGTGTTCTTTGGAAGGAATGATGCTAAAGCTGAAACTCCAATACTTTGGCCACCTCATGTGAAGAGTTGACTCATTGGAAAAGACTCTGATGCTGGGAGGGATTGGCGGCAGGAGGAGAAAGGGACGACAGGGGTTGAGATGGCTCGATGGCATCACCGACTCGATGGACAAGAGTTTGGGTGAACTCCAGGAGCTGGTGATGGACAGGGAGGCCTGGTGTGCTGCAGTTCATGGGGTCGCAAAGAGTCGGACACGACTGAGCAACTGAACTGAACTGATGTAGTGTTCCTCTACATGAGACTTTTCATTGTGAACTTAAGAATAATGTCATGTTCTGCTTTTTTCTTCTATTTGAAATAAAAAAATAAAAACAATTTAGCAGTAGGGAAGAAATTTTATTAATCTAATGAAAACATATTTATTTAGAAGGCTCAAATTAAGGAAAACTCTATAGGGTATATACCAACCATCTTCTGTCAAAAAACAGAGTGAATTAAAATTATGATCATAGTTTTAGCACATTATCAGATATGTCACCTGTCAGTTCAGTTCAGTTCAGTCGCTCAGTCGTGTCCGACTCTTTGCGACCCCATGAATCGCAGCACGCCAGGCCTCCCTGTCCATCACCAACTCCCAGAGTTCACTCAGACTCACGTCCATTGAGTCCGTGATGCCATCCAGCCATCTCATCCTCGGTCGTCCCCTTCTCCTCCTGCCCCCAATTCCTCCCAGCATCAAAGTCTTTTCCAATGAGTCAACTCTTCGCATGAGGTGGCCAAAGTATTGGAGTTTCAGCTTTAGCATCATTCCTTCCAAAGAACACCCAGGACTGATCTCCTTTAGAATGGACTGGTTGGATCTCCTTGCAGTCCAAGGGACTCTCAAGAGTCTTCTCCAACACCACAGTTCAAAAGCATCAATTCTTCAGCGCTCAGCCTTCTTCACAGTCCAACTCTCACATCCANTATTCAGCTGAAGATTCCTTTAAGTCTATATAGTGGTAATTTCACTGAAAAATTAGATCTGTTAGGAGCCAACCAGACAGACGCAGTCACCTGCTAGATATATTTGGGCCCAGAAAAACGTATAGTGGGTATTAATCAGAAGGTGATAGGATAAAGGATAATTTATCCTTGGCTGAGCACATGTTGATAAGAGTAGGGGATATTGGAATGAATGAGAGACGAGGACTGAATTTCCCTCTTGGTAGGACAGGTGGATGGATGGGTGTAGAGTCAAGCACTGGAAGGTTGTCAGTTCTACCTGCTAATGTTCAGTCTTAGATTCTATCCAGAAATGACTCTTATTTGGCATTGGAGAGCTCAGTCAGTCAGTTTAGTTGCTCAGTCTTGTCTGATTCTTTGTGACCCCATGAACTACAGCACGCCAGGCCTCCCTGTCTATCGCCAACTTCCAGAATTTACTCAAACTCATGTCCATTGAGTTGTTGATGCCATCCCAACCATCTCACCCTCTGTTGTCCCCTTTTCCTCCTGACTTCAATCTTTCCCAGCATCGAGATCTTTCCCAGTGAGTCAGTTCTTCACATCAGGTGGCCAAAGTAGTGGACTTTCAGCTTCAGCATCAGTCCTTCCAATGAATATTCAGGACTGATTTCCTTTAGGAGGACTGGTTGGATCTCCTTGCAGACCAAGGAACTCTCAAGAGTCTTCTCCATCACTGCAGTTCAAAAGCACAAGTCTTCAATGCTCAGCTTTCTTTATAGAAACAAACTCAATCACATCCATACATGACTATTGGGAAGGTAGGGGTAAAGATTCTAATGCAGAGCAGAGCAGCACCAGATGCCTGAGAACACCCCAAAATATGGTCTCAGTTGTAATGACAGAGTCAAATCTAGCTGGAGTAATTCTAGTTGGTGTCTGCTGGGGAAGTTGGTCCCTTTTACTCACACCATTATCTTCTTTTGGAAAAGCTCAGTTTTTATTGTTTATCATAAGTTAATGTATCCTGAAGCCTGAAGGTATCAACTGATAGACACAAGCTGGAGTAATTCTAGTTGGTGTCTGCTGGGGAAGTTGGTCCCTTTTACTCACACCATTATCTTCTTTTGGAAAAGCTCAGTTATTACTGTTTATCATAAGTTAATGTATCCTGAAGCCTGAAGGTATCAACTGATAGACACCTCAAATTGAATCAAAATTTCATATTCAGAGCAGTTGGCTACTAGCAAAAAACAAAATCTGATACAAATTTTAATGTCTAAAAAAATGCTTCTCCATTTCCTTGGTGTCAATAGATATGGGTATATCAAAAGCTGGTGAAATTCTCTGTCTCTCTCACACACACATGCATGCAAATCCAGCAAATTTAATTTTTTTTAGCTTCTTTTTTTGTTGGCGCTTCAGCTGCAGCATGTTTTTCTTTGAAATTGAATGCACTGTTTTTTGTTTTTTGGGTTTTTTTAACCTAAACTAAAATTAAAATTTCCTTTTATATTTTTAACTGGTTATGTGCCTCAGTTTGTGAGAAGACATTTGCATTAATATCCTGTATTACCAAGTCTTTGTACTTCTACCCTGGCTTCCAGCAATAAATACAGTCTTCACTAGGTTCTTTGAAAACTCAGATGCTCAGTCCCATATTAAAAATCTGTCCTACTGTAGAGAGAACAAGATGGCAGAGGAGTAGGTGGACGAGGAGTACATCTCTCTCCACAGATACATCAGGAATACACCTTCACGTACAGAAGTGCATGAAGAACACCAGCTGAGAGTGGACAGGAGTACCTGACCAGAGGAAAAGAATATATAGAACCACACAAAATTTGGTAGGATTAAGGGACTAGGGGGAAAAACAGGGGTGTTAGTAGGACTGGACCTGCCCTCGGTGGGTGGGGGAACTGAAGCAGGGGTCTGATCCCCACATTGGGACAACTGGCTGAGTCAGAGGAGAAACATTTAATGCTAAGAGTGAAACAGCTGATGTGTGGCAGCCTAAATGGAGTGAGAATCAGACAGTCCTTGCCGCAGCCATACATACCCCAAACAGGGACACAGGTCTCCTGGAAGGTTTAGCAGATGGGAGCTGGAGTTTAGGGATTGTGGAGCAATCCTAGGGTGAGAGCTGCTGTTGACTGTGGAGAGATGGATCGAGGGGAGGTGAGGGAGGAGATTGTGATGGGAAATGCCTGTGGAGGAAAGCCGGGCAGTCATGGAAGCAAGGCGATACTGCTGAGTCATGTGTACGGGGTGGAGCCATCACCATAGCCTCTCTCTCCCCACACACCAGCATCAGAACTTGTGTGTTTTCTTTTGTAGAAGCTCTTAATGACCTTTTATATATTCC
This sequence comes from Cephalophus harveyi, assembly GCA_006410635.1. NCBI lineage: Eukaryota > Metazoa > Chordata > Mammalia > Artiodactyla > Bovidae > Cephalophus > Cephalophus harveyi. The sequence continues at coordinate 39,560 of SJYT01021003.1, forward strand.
ATAGACATGGAGTCTGCCTAGTTGATCATGTGGATTTAATCTGCAGTTTGTACAGCTGGTTTTGGGTCTTCTTCCTTCACCACACTGCNGGTGGAGCCATCACCATAGCCTCTCTCTCCCCACACACCAGCATCAGAACTTGTGTGTTTTCTTTTGTAGAAGCTCTTAATGACCTTTTATATATTCCATAGACATGGAGTCTGCCTAGTTGATCATGTGGATTTAATCCGCAGTTTGTACAGCTGGTTTTGGGTCTTCTTCCTTCACCACACTGCCCCTGGGTTTCAATTGTGGTTTTATTTCCACCTCTGCATTTGGGTCGTCCACTGGTACAAGTTCTGATAGCTGTGGACATTGGAGGCAAGAACAATGTCCACAATGTTTGGGTGAACTCTGGGAGTTGGTGATGGACAGGGAGGCCTGGCATGCTGTGATTCATGGGGTCTCAAAGAGTCAGACATAACTGAACGACTGAACTGATGGTAGTTCTACTTTTAAGGAACCTCCATACTGTTTTCCATAATGCTTGAGCCAATTTGTTCCACCAATAGTACACAAGGGTTTTCTCCATATCCTCACCAACACTTGTTATTTCTTATCTTTTTGTAATAGCTATTCTGACAAGTGTGAGGTGTTATCTCATTGTGATTTTCAGTTGCATTCAGTTGCACAACTGAGCGACTGAACTGAACTGAAACCAGCTTTACAGCAAATGTTACAGGGACTAATATAGTCAAGAAAATCAAGAGAAAAAAAAAAAAAAAGATCTACAAAATCAACCCCAAACAATTAAGAAAATGGCAATAGGAATATATATGTCAATAATTACTTTAAATGTAAATGGATTAAATGCATCAACCAAAAGACACAGACTGGCTGAATGGATGCAGAGACAAGACCCATAAATATGCTGTCTACAAGAAACCCACTTCAGACCTCAAGACACATATAGACTGAAAGTGAGAGGGTGGAAAATTCATTGTGATTTTCAGTTGCATTCAGTTGCACAACTGAGCGACTGAACTGAAACCAGCTTTACAGCAAATGTTACAGGGACTAATATAGTCAAGAAAATCAAGAGAAAAAAAAAAAAAAAAAGATCTACAAAATCAACCCCAAACAATTAAGAAAATGGCAATAGGAATATATATGTCAATAATTACTTTAAATGTAAATGGATTAAATGCATCAACCAAAAGACACAGACTGGCTGAATGGATGCAGAGACAAGACCCATAAATATGCTGTCTACAAGAAACCCACTTCAGACCTCAAGACACATATAGACTGAAAGTGAGAGGGTGGAAAATATATTCCATGCAAATGGAAAGCAAAAGAAAGCTGGAGTAGCGATCCTCAATTCAGACAAAATAGACCTTAAAATAAAAAAGATTACAAGAGATAAGGAAGGATACTACATAATGATCAAGGGATTAATCCAAGAGGAAGACATAATAATTTTAAATATCTATGCACTCAACATAGGAGCACCTCAATACTTAAGACAAACACTAACAGACATAAAAGGAGAAATGGATAGTAACACAATAATAGTAGACTTTAACATCCCTCTCACACCAATGGACAGATCATCAAAACAGAAAATTAATAACAAAACACGTCTTAAATGATGCATTAGATGAGATGGATCTCATTGGTAGCTTCAGGACATTCCATCCAAAAGCACAAGAATACACCTTCTTCTCAAGTGCACATGGAACATTCTCCACGATAGACCATATCTTGTATCACAAATCGAACCTCAGTAAATTTAAGAAAGTTGAAATTATATCAAGCATCTTCTCCAACAATGCCACTATGAGACTAGATATCAATTACAAGGAAAAAACTGTAAGAAACACAAACACATGGAGATTAAGCAACACGTTTCTAATAACCAAGAAGTTACTGAAGAAATCAAAAGGGAAATAAAAAAAAATTATAGAAACAAATGACAATGAAAACACGACAACACAAAACCTATGGGATGCAGCAAAGGCAGTTCTAAGAGGGAAGTTTATAACAATACAATCCTACCTCAAGAAACAAGAAAAACACAGAATAGACAACCTAACTTTACACCAAAAACAACTGGAAAAAGAAGAGCCACAAAACTCCAAGATTAGTAGAAGGAAAGAAATCATAAAGATCTGAGCAGAAATAAATGAAAAAGAAATGAAAGCAACAATAGTAAAGATTAATAAAGTGAAAAGCTGGTTCTTTGAGAAGATGAACAAAATTGACAAGACTTAGCCAGACTCACCAGGAAAAAAAGAGAAAAGAATCAAATCAACAAAATTAGAAATGAAAAAGGAGAGGTTACAACAGACAATGTAGAAATACAAAGGATTATAAGAGAGTATTATGAACAACTACATGGCAATAAAATGGATAACCTGGAAGAAATGGACAGAGTCTTAAAAAAGTTGAATCTTCCAAGACTGAATGAGGAAGAAATAGAAATCATGAACCAACCCAATCATAAGCACTGAAATTGAAGCTGTGATCAAAAATCTCCCAAAATACAAAAGCCCAGGACCAGATGGCTTCATAGGAGAATTCTATCAAAGATTTTGAGGAGAGCTAATCCCTATTCTTCTAAAACACTTTCAAAAAATTGCAGGGCAAGGAACATTTCTAAGCTCATTCTACAAGGCCACCATCACCCTGATACCAAAAGCAGACAAAGACCACACACAAAAAGAAAACTACAGGTCAATATCACTGATGAACATAGATGCAAAAATCCTCAAGCAAACTTAAGCAAACAGAATTCAGCAACACACCAAACAGCTCATACACCATGATCAAATTGGATTTATTCCAGGAATGCAAGGATTCTTCAATATATACAAATCAATCAATGTGATACACCCACCGTATTAACAAATGAAGGAACCTACCTCAACATAGTAAAGGCCATATAGATAAGTCCGCAGCAAACATTATTCTCAATGGTGAAAAACTGAAAGCATTCCCCCTAAGATCAGGAACAAGACAAGGGTGTCCACATCCACCACTATTATTCAACATAGTTCTGGAAGTCCTAGCTATAGCAATCAGAAAAGAAAAAAATGAAAAGGAATCCAGATCAGAAAAGAAGAAGAAAAGCTGTTACTGTTTGCAGTTGACATGGTCTTGACATAGAAAACCCTAAAAATAGTATCAGAAAATTACTAGAGCTAATCAGTGAATTTAGCAAAGTTGCAGGATACAAAATCAATACACAGAAATCACTTGCATTTTTATACACTAACAATGAAAAATCAGAAAGCGAAATTAAGGAATCAATCCCGTTCACCATTGCACCAAAAACAATTAGTATCTAGGAATAAACTTACCTAAAGAGACAAAAGAACTGTACATATAAAATTAAAAGACACTAATGAAAAAAATCAAAGACAACATAAACAGATGCAGAGATATTCCATGTGCTGGGTGGGAAGAATCAATAGTGTGAACATGACTACACTACCAAATACAATCTACAGATTCAGTGTGATCCCTATCAAATTACCAATGGCATTTTTCACAGAACTAGAAGAAAAAATTTCACAATTCACATGGAAACACAGAAGACCCTGACTAGCCAAAGCATTTCTCATTCTTCTTGAGAGAGAAGAATGGAGCTGGAGGACTCCAGTCAATCTTCCTGACTTCAGATTACACTACAAAGCTACAGCCATCAAGACAGTATGGTACTGGCACAAAAACAGAAATATAGACCAATGGAACAAGATAGAAAGCCCAGAAATAAGCCCATGCACCTATGGGTACCTTATTTTTGATGAAAGAGTCAAGAATATACAATGGGGAAAGACAGCCTCTTCAGTAAACGGTGCCAGGAAAACTGGACAGCTACATGTAAAAGAGTGAAATTAGAACACTTCTTAACACCACACACAGAGATAAACTGAAAATTCATTAAAGACCTAAATGTAAGACAAGAAAATATAAAACTCTCAGAGGAAAACATAGGCAGAACACTCGATGACATAAAGCAAGATCCTCTATGACCCACCTACCAGAGTAACGGAAATAAAATCAAAAGTAAACAGGTGGGACCCAATTAAACTTAAAATCTTTTGCACAGTAAAGGAACTATAAGCAAGGTAAAAAGAACTATAAGCAAGGTAAAAAACCCTCAGAATGGGATAAAATAATAGCAAATGAAACAACTGACAAAGGATTAATTTCCAAAATATACAAGCAGCTCATACAACCCAATCAAAAAGTGGGTAAAAAACCTAAACTGGCTTTTCTGCAAAGAATACATACAGATGGCTAACAAATACATGAAAAGATGCTCAACGTTGCTCATTATTAGAGAAATACAAGTCAAAACCACAATGAGACATCACCTCACACCAGGCAGAATGTCCATCATCAAAATGTTGACAAACAGTAAATGCTGGAGAGGGTGTGCAGAAAAGGGAACACTCTTTCACTGTTGGTCGGAATGTGAATTGATACAGCCACTATGGAAGTTGGTATGGAGATTCCTTAAAACACTAGGGATAAAGCCACCATATGACTCAACAATCCCACTCCTATGCATATACCCTGAGGAAACTGAAATTGAAAAAGAGACATGTATCCCATTGTTTATTGCAGCACTATTTACAATAGGTAGAACATGGAAGCAACCTAGATGTCCATTGACAGATAAGTGTAGAGTCAAGCACTGGAAGGTTGTCAGTTCTACCTGCTAATGTTCAGTCTTAGATTCTATCCAGAAATGACTCTTAGTTGGCATTGGAGAGGTCAGTCAGTCAGTTTAGTTGCTCAGTCGTGTCTGATTCTTTGTGACCCCATGAACTACAGCACGCCAGGCCTCCCTGTCTATTGCCAACTTCCAGAATTTGCTCAAACTCATGTTCATTGAGTTGGTGATGCCATCCCAACCATCTCACCCTCTGTTGTCCCCTTCTCCTCCTGACTTCAATCTTTCCCAGCATCGAGGTCTTTCCCAGTGAGTCAGTTCTTCACATCAGGTGGCCAAAGTAGTGGAGTTTCAGCTTCAGCATCAGTCCTTCCAATGAATATTCAGGACTGATTTCCTTTAGGAGGACTGGTTGGATCTCCTTGCAGACCAAGGAACTCTCAAGAGTCTTCTCCAGCACTGCAGTTCAAAACCATCAAGTCTTCAATGCTCAACTTTCTTTATAGAAACAAACTCAATCACATCCGTACATGACTATTGGGAAGGTGGGGGTAAAGATTCTAATGCAGAGCAGAGCAGCACCAGATGCCTGAGAACACCCCAAAATATGGTCTCAGTTGTAATGACAGAGTCAAATCTGGCTGGCGTAATTCTAGTTGGTGTCTGCTGGGGAAGTTGGTCCCTTTTACTCACACCATTATCTTCTTTTGGAAAAGCTCAGTTTTTATTGTTTATCATAAGTTAATGTATCCTGAAGCCTGAAGGCATCAACTGATAGACACCTCAAATTGAATCAAAATTTCATATTCAGAGCAGTTGGTTACCAGCAAAAACCAAAATCTGATACAAATTTTAATGTCTAAAGAAATGCTTCTCCATTTCCTTGGTGTCAATAGATATGGGTATATCAAAAGCTGATGAAATTCTCTGTCTCTCACATACACACATGCATGCAAATCCAGCAAATTTAATTTTTTTTAGCTTCTTTTTTGTTGGAGCTTCAGCTGCAGCATGTTTTTCTTTGAAATTGAATGCACTGTTTTTTGTTTTTTGGGTTTTTTTAACCTAAACTAAAATTAAAATTTCCTTTTATATTTTTAACTGGTGATGTGCCTCAGTTTGTGAGAAGACATTTGCATTAATATCCTGTATTACCAAGTCTTTGTACTTCTACCCTGGCTTCCAGCAATAAATACAGTCTTCCCTAGGTTCTTTGAAAACTCAGATGCTCTGTCCCATATTAAAAATCTGTCCTACTGTAGAGAGAACAAGATGGCAGAGGAATAGGTGGACGAGGAGTACATCTCTCTCCACAGATACATCAGGAATACACCTTCACGTACAGAAGTGCATGAAGAACACCAGCTGAGAGTGGACAGGAGTACCTGACCAGAGGAAAAGAATATATAGAACCACACAAAATTTGGTAGGATTAAGGGACTAGGGGGAAAAACAGGGGTGTTAGTAGGACTGGACCTGCCCTCGGTGGGTGGGGGAACTGAAGCAGGGGTCTGATCCCCACATTGGGACAACTGGCTGAGTCAGAGGAGAAACATTTAATGCTAAGAGTGAAACAGCTGATGTGTGGCAGCCTAAATGGAGTGAGAATCAGACAGTCCTTGCCGCAGCCATACATACCCCAAACAGGGACACAGGTCTCCTGGAAGGTTTAGCAGATGGGAGCTGGAGTTTAGGGATTGTGGAGCAATCCTAGGGTGAGAGCTGCTGTTGACTGTGGAGAGATGGATCGAGGGGAGGTGAGGGAGGAGATTGTGATGGGAAATGCCTGTGGAGGAAAGCCGGGCAGTCATGGAAGCAAGGCGATACTGCTGAGTCATGTGTACGGGGTGGAGCCATCACCATAGCCTCTCTCTCCCCACACACCAGCATCAGAACTTGTGTGTTTTCTTTTGTAGAAGCTCTTAATGACCTTTTATATATTCCATAGACATGGAGTCTGCCTAGTTGATCATGTGGATTTAATCTGCAGTTTGTACAGCTGGTTTTGGGTCTTCTTCCTTCACCACACTGCCCCTGGGTTTCAATTGTGGTTTTATTTCCACCTCTGCATTTGGGTCGTCCACTGGTACAAGTTCTGATAGCTGTGGACATTGGAGGCAAGAACAATGTCCACAATGTTTGGGTGAACTCTGGGAGTTGGTGATGGACAGGGAGGCCTGGCATGCTGTGATTCATGGGGTCTCAAAGAGTCAGACATAACTGAACGACTGAACTGATGGTAGTTCTACTTTTAAGGAACCTCCATACTGTTTTCCATAATGCTTGAGCCAATTTGTTCCACCAATAGTACACAAGGGTTTTCTCCATATCCTCACCAACACTTGTTATTTCTTATCTTTTTGTAATAGCTATTCTGACAAGTGTGAGGTGTTATCTCATTGTGATTTTCAGTTGCATTCAGTTGCACAACTGAGCGACTGAACTGAACTGAAACCAGCTTTACAGCAAATGTTACAGGGACTAATATAGTCAAGAAAATCAAGAGAAAAAAAAAAAAAAAGATCTACAAAATCAACCCCAAACAATTAAGAAAATGGCAATAGGAATATATATGTCAATAATTACTTTAAATGTAAATGGATTAAATGCATCAACCAAAAGACACAGACTGGCTGAATGGATGCAGAGACAAGACCCATAAATATGCTGTCTACAAGAAACCCACTTCAGACCTCAAGACACATATAGACTGAAAGTGAGAGGGTGGAAAATATATTCCATGCAAATGGAAAGCAAAAGAAAGCTGGAGTAGCGATCCTCAATTCAGACAAAATAGACCTTAAAATAAAAAAGATTACAAGAGATAAGGAAGGATACTACATAATGATCAAGGGATTAATCCAAGAGGAAGACATAATAATTTTAAATATCTATGCACTCAACATAGGAGCACCTCAATACTTAAGACAAACACTAACAGATATAAAAGGAGAAATGGACAGTAACACAATAATAGTAGACTTTAACATCCCTCTCACACCAATGGACAGATCATCAAAACAGAAAATTAATAACAAAACACAAGTCTTAAATGGTGCATTAGATGAGATGGATCTCATTGGTAGCTTCAGGACATTCCATCCAAAAGCACAAGAATACACCTTCTTCTCAAGTGCACATGGAACATTCTCCATGATAGACCATATCTTGTGTCACAAATCGAACCTCAGTAAATTTAAGAAAGTTGAAATTATATCAAGCATCTTCTCCAACAATGCCACTATGAGACTAGATATCAATTACAAGGAAAAAACTGTAAGAAACACAAACACATGGAGATTAAGCAACACGTTTCTAATAACCAAGAAGTTACTGAAGAAATCAAAAGGGAAATAAAAAAAATTTATAGAAACAAATGACAATGAAAACACAACAACACAAAACCTATGGGATGCAGCAAAGGCAGTTCTAAGAGGGAAGTTTATAACAATACAATCCTACCTCAAGAAACAAGAAAAACACAGAATAGACAACCTAACTTTACACCAAAAACAACTGGAAAAAGAAGAGCCACAAAACTCCAAGATTAGTAGAAGGAAAGAAATCATAAAGATCTGAGCAGAAATAAATGAAAAAGAAATGAAAGCAACAATAGTAAAGATTAATAAAGTGAAAAGCTGGTTCTTTGAGAAGATGAACAAAATTGACAAGACTTAGCCAGACTCACCAGGAAAAAAAGAGAAAAGAATCAAATCAACAAAATTAGAAATGAAAAAGGAGAGGTTACAACAGACAATGTAGAAATACAAAGGATTATAAGAGAGTATTATGAACAACTACATGGCAATAAAATGGATAACCTGGAAGAAATGGACAGAGTCTTAAAAAAGTTGAATCTTCCAAGACTGAATGAGGAAGAAATAGAAATCATGAACCAACCCAATCATAAGCACTGAAATTGAAGCTGTGATCAAAAATCTCCCAAAATACAAAAGCCCAGGACCAGATGGCTTCATAGGAGAATTCTATCAAAGATTTCGAGGAGAGCTAATCCCTATTCTTCTAAAACACTTTCAAAAAATTGCAGGGCAAGGAACATTTCTAAGCTCATTCTACAAGGCCACCATCACCCTGATACCAAAAGCAGACAAAGACCACACACAAAAAGAAAACTACAGGTCAATATCACTGATGAACATAGATGCAAAAATCCTCAAGCAAACTTAAGCAAACAGAATTCAGCAACACACCAAACAGCTCATACACCATGATCAAATTGGATTTATTCCAGGAATGCAAGGATTCTTCAATATATACAAATCAATCAATGTGATACACCCACCGTATTAACAAATGAAGGAACCTACCTCAACATAGTAAAGGCCATATAGATAAGTCCGCAGCAAACATTATTCTCAATGGTGAAAAACTGAAAGCATTCCCCCTAAGATCAGGAACAAGACAAGGGTGTCCACATCCACCACTATTATTCAACATAGTTCTGGAAGTCCTAGCTATAGCAATCAGAAAAGAAAAAAATGAAAAGGAATCCAGATCAGAAAAGAAGAAGAAAAGCTGTTACTGTTTGCAGTTGACATGGTCTTGACATAGAAAACCCTAAAAATAGTATCAGAAAATTACTAGAGCTAATCAGTGAATTTAGCAAAGTTGCAGGATACAAAATCAATACACAGAAATCACTTGCATTTTTATACACTAACAATGAAAAATCAGAAAGCGAAATTAAGGAATCAATCCCGTTCACCATTGCACCAAAAACAATTAGTATCTAGGAATAAACTTACCTAAAGAGACAAAAGAACTGTACACATAAAATTAAAAGACACTAATGAAAAAAATCAAAGACAACATAAACAGATGGAGAGATATTCCATGTGCTGGGTGGGAAGAATCAATAGTGTGAACATGACTACACTACCAAATACAATCTACAGATTCAGTGTGATCCCTATCAAATTACCAATGGCATTTTTCACAGAACTAGAAGAAAAAATTTCACAATTCACATGGAAACACAGAAGACCCTGACTAGCCAAAGCATTTCTCATTCTTCTTGAGAGAGAAGAATGGAGCTGGAGGACTCCAGTCAATCTTCCTGACTTCAGATTACACTACAAAGCTACAGCCATCAAGACAGTATGGTACTGGCACAAAAACAGAAATATAGACCAATGGAACAAGATAGAAAGCCCAGAAATAAGCCCATGCACCTATGGGTACCTTATTTTTGATGAAAGAGTCAAGAATATACAATGGGGAAAGACAGCCTCTTCAGTAAACGGTGCCAGGAAAACTGGACAGCTACATGTAAAAGAGTGAAATTAGAACACTTCTTAACACCACACACAGAGATAAACTGAAAATTCATTAAAGACCTAAATGTAAGACAAGAAAATATAAAACTCTCAGAGGAAAACATAGGCAGAACACTCGATGACATAAAGCAAGATCCTCTATGACCCACCTACCAGAGTAACGGAAATAAAATCAAAAGTAAACAGGTGGGACCCAATTAAACTTAAAATCTTTTGCACAGTAAAGGAACTATAAGCAAGGTAAAAAGAACTATAAGCAAGGTAAAAAACCCTCAGAATGGGATAAAATAATAGCAAATGAAACAACTGACAAAGGATTAATTTCCAAAATATACAAGCAGCTCATACAACCCAATCAAAAAGTGGGTAAAAAACCTAAACTGGCTTTTCTGCAAAGAATACATACAGATGGCTAACAAATACATGAAAAGATGCTCAACGTTGCTCATTATTAGAGAAATACAAGTCAAAACCACAATGAGACATCACCTCACACCAGGCAGAATGTCCATCATCAAAATGTTGACAAACAGTAAATGCTGGAGAGGGTGTGCAGAAAAGGGAACACTCTTTCACTGTTGGTCGGAATGTGAATTGATACAGCCACTATGGAAGTTGGTATGGAGATTCCTTAAAACACTAGGGATAAAGCCACCATATGACTCAACAATCCCACTCCTATGCATATACCCTGAGGAAACTGAAATTGAAAAAGAGACATGTATCCCATTGTTTATTGCAGCACTATTTACAATAGGTAGAACATGGAAGCAACCTAGATGTCCATTGACAGATAAATGGATAAAGAAGTTGTGGTACATATACACAATGGAATATTACTCAGCCATGAAAAGGAACACATTTGAGTCAGTTCTGATGAGGTGGATGAACCTAGAGCCTATTATACAGAGTGAAGTGAGTCAGAAAGTGAAAGATAAATATCATATTCTAACATGTATATATGGAATCTAGAAAAATGGTACTGAAGAATTTATTTACAGGGCATCAGTGGAGAAACAGACATAGAGACTAGACTTATGGACATGGGGAGAAGGAAGGAGAGGGTGAGATACGTGGAAAGAGTTACATGGAAACTTATATTATCATATGTAAATAGATAGCCAACAGGAATTTTCTGTATGGCTCAGGAAACTCAAAACAGCAGCTCTGTACCTAGAGGAATGGGATGGGGAGGGAGATGGGTGGGAGGTTCAAAAGGGAGGGGATATATATATACACCTATGGCTCATTCATGTTGAGGTTTGACAGAAAACAACAAAATTCTGTAAAGCAATTATCCGTTAATAAAAAAATTAATTGAAGAAATCTGTCTTATTTTCAAGCCATCTTGCTTTAGAGTTCTGGCCTCTCTTTTGCTCTGTACATAGGCCTTTGCACACTCTGCTTTAGGTCACCATAAGATTCCTGACTGTCAGTTTTTTTTTTTTTTTTTTAAAGAGGGTGAGATACGTGGAAAGAGTTACATGGAAACTTATATTATCATATGTAAATAGATAGCCAACAGGAATTTTCTGTATGGCTCAGGAAACTCAAAACAGCAGCTCTGTACCTAGAGGAATGGGATGGGGAGGGAGATGGGTGGGAGGTTCAAAAGGGAGGGGATATATATATACACCTATGGCTCATTCATGTTGAGGTTTGACAGAAAACAACAAAATTCTGTAAAGCAATTATCCGTTAATAAAAAAATTAATTGAAGAAATCTGTCTTATTTTCAAGCCATCTTGCTTTAGAGTTCTGGCCTCTCTTTTGCTCTGTACATAGGCCTTTGCACACTCTGCTTTAGGTCACCATAAGATTCCTGACTGTCAGGTTTTTTTTTTTTTTTTTTAAACTTTGCGTGAGTTTGGACAGAAGCCTTTCTTGGAGTGTGTTGCCATAAGGCTTAGGCCAGACCACAGCACTGACAAAACTATTGATGACTCAAAGACAGTGGAAGGGAAGTTTTTAACATGAAGTGTGATTCAAACTACTTCTAGATGTGGATTTTCTTAACATCCAAAGGCCTGGATCCAGGGTGGTGGGTTCCTGATGGTATCCTCAAGGTTGGTGGCACTTTGGAGGTCAGATCCAGTTTCCAGAGAGATAAAGGATTTTTTCTATGCGTCACTTCTCAAACCTCATTTTTTTGCCCCCGAATCTGCTCTTTCTGAGAGACTTTAGAAGCCAAAATATTTATTCCTTTAAAATAATCCTGCAGGCAGGTGATCAGTGACTCCCACCAGGATAATTATATCATATTACAATAGTCCATGGAAGAGGAAATGGCAACCCACTCCAGTATTCTTGCCTGGAGAATCCTATGGACAGAGGAGCCTGATAGGCTCCAGTCCTCAGCATTGCAAAGAGTCAGACATGACTGAAGCGACTTAGCATGCATACAGTAGTCCAGCATCAGCACACTTAGGGGTTTTTAGGTTTAAATAACATGGCATATCAAAAGAAGGTGGCAGCATTCCTGTCCAGATGGAGCTGTGCTGAGTTCAGTTTAATTTGCTTTTAAAGCAATTCAAAATCATGCCTACTGCCTTTCTGCTGTCTTGGGAGTCTCATATCCTTATCTACATAAGCAGCTCTCAGTACACCTGCCTTTTGCTATTTCTGAACCCACCCATTTCCATGGGGAAAAAAAGTGGTTTTATTTAAATCCATGTATAGAGTAAAAGTAAATAGCAAAACCCTAGAGACATAATCCTGACTAAGGCATTTTTACGGTAACCTGTATCACCAATAGTAATGATATTTTCTCAGACTAAATGTCTATATTTGTGTTATTTTACCATTAGCCTCAAGAATTATGCATGAGAATATTTGATTAACCAAGGGGCTCATCTGAACTTTTGTTGTTATTTGTTTAGTTGCTAAGTTGTTTCCAACTCTTCTGTGACTCTGTGAACAGTAACTGGCCAGGCTCCTCTGTCCATGAGATTTTCCAGGCAAGAATACTGCTGTGGGTTGCTATTTTCTTCTCTAGGGGATCTTCCTGACCCAGGAGTCCTGACCCATGTCTCCTGTATTGGCAGGTGGATTCTTTACCACTAAACCACTAGGGAAATCCCAAATGAGATTTTTCTGTCAAATCTCAACATGAATCAGCCATATACATATGGCTATACATATATCCCCTCCCTTTTTGCTTCTTTCTCCTCTCATGTTGTCGACTTTCCCTTCTGTGAACTTCCTGTACATTACATGGTTTGTGTTAATGGTAACTAAACTAAGGGAGCAACTTGCTGCAGCAGTTTCCTCTTCTTTTGGATCTTTTTATTATGGAATGTTTCAAACATTCATCATTGAATAGTAAAATGTACCTTGTACCCATTAACCAGCTCAAAGAGTTGTCAGATTTTTCTCATCTTATTTCATCTATTTTCCCCACATCTTTATTTTCTGGTAGCATATTTATAACAAATCCATGATGTCATATTATTTCACCCATAGATACACCAGAGTACTTATAATAGATAAGAACTATTATCTATACATGAACAAAGGTTTGACATTATCTGATTAAACAATATTTCTGGAAAATTTCTTATTAGTCTCCAAAGTGCCCTTTTACAATTTTTTTGTTTGAATTAGGATCCAAACAAGGTTCACACATTACATTTGTTTGCCATCTTACTGATATCTCTTGATTTCTAACACCCTCCCCACTCCATTTTTTCATGGTGTTTATTTCTTAAGGAAACCAGGACATTTTTCCTGTAAGGTTTTTCTTATTTTGAAGTTGTCTGATTGTATCCTCCTGCTGTCATTTAATATCATCCTCAGTCTTGTTTTTTATAGCCTGGTAACTTGATCTAGAGGCTAAATTAGATTTAGATTCAATTATTTGGTCAAGAATAATTCATAGGTGGTGAAGCACACAATGACTAACTTTTCCCCTTTTCATTGTAATTTAAGGTTGGTTATTGGGCTCAGGTGATTTAAGCCAGAGTGTGTATTTTAATGTTCACTGTCAACCTGTCACATAATGGTTTTAGCATCTTTTGGTAACTGAGGTCCAGATCCTTTATTCATTCATATCAGGGTTTCCCTGATAGCTCAGTTGGGAAAGAATCCGCTTGCAGTGCAGGAGACCCTGGTTTGATTCCTGGGTCGGGAAGATCTGCTGGAGAAGGGATAGGGTACCCACTCCAGTTTCTTGGGCTTCCTTTGTGGCTCAGCTGTTAAAGAATCTGCCTGCAATGTGGGAGATCTGGTTTTGATCCCTGGGTTGGGAAGATCTGCTGGAGAAGGGAAAGGCTACCCACTTCAGTATTCTGGCCTGGAGAATCCATGGGGTTGTGAAGAGTTGGACACGACTGAGCCATTTTCACTTTTATCCTTTATTCATTAGGATTTACATAAAGAGAGATTTAAAAAATTCTATTATTTCTCTTGCATTATTAGCAGGGAACTTTTCTTCATCATCTCTTTGGTTTGTAAAAATATTCACTACTCCAGGAAGGCTTCCAGCACAGAACACTGGAGCCGAGCCTGTCAGCCTTCTGCTTTGTGATTTCTCTATGTGGGAGGACTCCTTTTGCTGTGGGCTTATAAAAGTGCTTCAATCTGTAGTTAAAGAAAAAAGTCATTGCTGTATTAATGAGTAAATGTGACTCTTAAACTCATATTCTGTATTGGTACAAAAGGAGAATTAAGAATCTGTACCTCCAAATTAGACTGCTAATTTCATAAATTCCTTAGAAAATATTTTTGTTCCCCTCCAAAATGGAGCAATTAACAAGGAACTCTCTCTAAAACTACTTAAGTTTTTATCCAGATTCTTTCCCAGTGCCCTGAGCTGTGGTACTGGAGAAGACCCTTAAGAGTCCCTTGGACAGTAAGGAGATCAAGCCAGTCAATCCTAAATGAAACCAACCCTAAATATTCATTGGAATGCGTGATGATGAAGCTCCAATACTTTGGCCACTTGATGGGAAGAGACAACTCATTGGAAAAGATCCTGATGCTGGGAAAGATTGAGGGCAGGAGGGGAAGGGGACAACAGAGAATGAGATGGCTGGATGTCATCACTGACTCAATGGACATGGGTTTGAGCAAACTCTGGCAGATAGTGAAGGACAGGGAAGCCTGAAATGCTACAGTGCATAGGATCACAAAGAGTTGAACAGGACTTAGCGACTAAGAAACAGACAACGCTGGGAAGCTGTAGCATAATTTTGTTACAATTCTAGATATCTTGACATTAACCTCTTTTCTTCACATTTTACCCTTCAATTGGAAGTACGTTTAAAAACTTGCTGTACAGAGATGAATTCCTCTTTCCTATCCCTGAATCAGTTTTATACAGTTTGCCTCATGGTCAAATGGAGTTCCACCTCTTTATGCTCTAGGATTGCTTTAAAAATATGAGCCTTAGGGATTTTAGTGCAAATATCCATTGCCGTGTTTGAATTAAATTGAAAAAATTCCAAGAATTTTGATTCTGTCTGTTTTTATATTTTTCTATGAATTTCTTTAGGTTAACAGTATGAGTTGAAAAGGGTTGATGGCTTTACCATTGCTTGACCAATAATTATATATGTTGAAAACCTTTGAGCAAGGTAAATATCTTCTTTTCCAGTTGCCTTTCCCCAGAGTCTCCCCATCTGAGACAGCTAGAAAAGGCTTGAAAAAATGAATGTGACAGGAAGTGGCTTTAGCTCCCTGACACACAGATATTCGGGAACTACTTGGTATTTATTGAAGTCGAATCAGTGGCAAGAAGCAGCCAGTGCTGCCAACATATCCAGTGGGTTGAAGTGAAGTCACTTAGTCGTGTCCAACTCTTTGCGACTCCATGAACTGTAGCCTACCAGGCTCCTCCATCCATGGGATTTTGCAGGCAAGAGTACTGGAGTGGGTTGCCATTTCCTTCTCCAGAAGATCTTCCCGAACCAGGGCTCGAACCTGGGTCTCCTGCAGTGCAGGCAGACACTTTACCATCTGAGCCACAGTTCAGTTCAGTTCAGTCGCTCAGTCGTGTCTGACTCTTTGCGACACCATGAATTTCAGCACCCCAGGCCTCCCTGTCCATCACCAACTCCCGGAGTTCACTCAGATTCACGTCCATCGAGTCAGTGATGCCATCCGGCCATCTCATCCTCTGTTGTCCCCTTCTCCTCCTGCCCCCAATCCCTCCCAGCATCAGAGTCTTTTCCAATGAGTCAACTCTTCGCATGAGGTGGCCAAAGTACTGGAGCTTCAGTTTTAGCATCATTCCTTCCAAAGAAATCCCAGGGCTGATCTCCTTCAGAATGGACGGATTGGATCTCCTTGCAGTCCAAGGGACTCTCAGCTTGTGTTTCTTCCAGTCCAGCGTTTCTCATGATGTACTCTGCATAGAAGTTAAATAAGCAGGGTGACAATATACAGCCTTGACGTACTCCTTTTCCTATTTGAAACCAGTCTGAGCCACAAGGGAAGCCCTATCCAGTGGGTTCAGTTCCTACAAACCTATGAAATAAATAACTCCCTGGTGGTATTTTTTCACCTATTTATTAACTGGTAGACAAGTCTCTTCTTTGCCATGGCAACTTGAGAGTGAAGAAAGGAAGTAGTTAGCAGGTAGTTTCAAAGTATCAAGCTTCTCCTTCCTTGAGGACATTTCCACCCCCTGCAACACCCTTCCCCCCCCAACCAGGTTTGTGGGCTTGTGGCTCTAGTGGCAATAGTGTATTTTTGAAAAAGGCTTTCCTTAGGAATTCTCCATGTTGCCTGTGGCATCTGCAGAGCTCTGCAGAATGTCCCTAAAGACAGAAACTCTTACCCTAGAGAAACTCACATTGAGAGTTGTGAGACCTGACGTCTCACAAGACAGAGAGGGGCCTGGAAGGATTATTTAGGAATAAAAGAAATTTTCCTTTGAAAATTGTCCTTTGATTAAGAAAAGAGAAATGAATTTTCTGTAGCAGAGTCTTAATACCTAAAATTGGATTTTCCTAAATACATTAGTATTAGGACTCTAATACGTAATAAGAGTCTTCATGGATCCTTTTCACAGAAGTGTCCCATCCTCTTCCAGGCTAAGCTTTTCTAATTCCACTATAATAAAGGGAAGCCTTATCTCTACTGTGCAGACAAGAGATACTAAAGCAGCAAGTGTAGATGAGTAGATACAGAGTTACAAGCATGTTTTCTGTGTCTTAAACCTGAGCCCATTCTGTTAGGATTTTCTTGTTTCCTTCTTCCCATCCAGGATGCACTGAGTATAAATATTCATTGGTTATGGTGAATACTTGAATGGTTTACACAGGGTGTAACTTTCAGTTATGTTTCAGTATCTAGTCACACTCTAGGTTGAGTTTCCTTAGACTCACTGTAAAATATTGGATGGACTTGTAACCTCATAATTTTTTATCTTGTTTAAAATCAAGGTTCAACAGTTCAAATGCCTGCAGGGCTGAAGCTGTGTAATTGAGTGAAATGGATTTTATGAAACAGAATAGAGTAGTTGTGAGGCTTGTGGCTAACTAGAATCTCTGCTTAGTATTCATATTAAAAAAGAAATTAGAGCAAGGTTCAAATAAGACCTTTGGGATGAATTCAGCCAGCAGTTTCAAGACTGGAATCACCAGAAATATTTAAAAAATGCTTGAAAAATGATTTGCTTGATAAAAATGTGACTCTACTATTTATGTGACTTTCTTAAACATTGACAATTATACTGAATTGAAATTATTGACATATTAGAAATATATAATTTTCTTAAGAGTTGAGATAACACAATTAATTATTCACTTTAAAAGTCACACATTTCAGAGGAAAATACACGGCATGTCTCAGTATTGGGTTTAATAAAGCCAAACTGCCTCCGTCTTTAAAATTATCCTAAGCAAATTACTCAAGAAATTATTGGTTATTATTGTCTTGGATTTCCACAGTTTTCCTAGTCTCCCTCCTGTCCCTCCTTCCCTTCCTTTCTTTTTTCCCTTCTCTCTCCCTTCTCCTTCCCCTCCTTTCTCTCTGTCTTCCCTTCCTTTTCCCTTCCCTTTTCTCTTTCTTCTCCTCTCCTTCTTCCCTCTCTCCCTCCCTTCTTTCTCTTTTTAAGTGCATCAGGCTTTCCTACGTGGACAATCATGTTGTCTTTGGATAAAGGCAGTTTTACGTTAGTCAGAACCTCTAATACAATGTTAATAGCTGGGGGTGAGAGCAGACATCCTTGTTTTATTCCTCATTTTAGGAAGAAAGTAATGATGTTTCCCTTGTCATTGAATTTACAAAGTTTGTTTATTTCTAGAGATCATCACTTATGTCACACTTTGCTGCTGCTAAGTTGCTTCAGCAACTTAGTTGTCCAACTCTGTGCAATCCCATAGATGGCAGCCCACCAGGCTTCCCTGCCCCTGGGATTCTCCAGGCAAGAACACTGGAGTGGATTGCCATTTCCTTCTCCAATATGTCACATTTTAGGCAACAAATATATTGTTTGATAAAAAATTGGCTTTTAAACCAGTTTTACCATAATTTATATAGGTATGTTGGAGTTTGTTCCCTTTCAGGATCTAACAGAATACATGTGAATATTTAAGATTAGGATGGTGTCAGTAACTACTTTCCAGTATTAAAATGTCTTTCCTATTTAAAATTTAAACAGTGTTTGAAGGGACTAAAGCAGCATGTCCATAAAGTGGTATTTGTAGTATTGAACAACAGCTAGAGTTGGATAAATAGTGTTGGTTTTAGGAGATTAGCAAAAAATTTTGTGCTGTAGCATTCAGATTGTCCTGGACAAAAGATAGCAAGATTTTCCAAATCTATAATGCTGTTCTTTTCTGTGCTACATACTTCAAGTGCTGACCATGGTAGCAGAATCTGGTTGGAGCCTAAAAAGAACTTAGTTAATTATGAGTGTTGATGGGAAAAGCCTACATCATAAAACTCATCTTTGTCCTTGGGGTTTTGCTGTCAGACTCAGCAGAGTTCAAACATTTACTGAAGACCAAAACAGTCTTCACCCTTGGTAACCATGGGGGTTGTCATCTAACAACTAGAATTGCTTAAGCAGGACTTGAAAGGGGTTTCAGCCCCAGAGGATAAAGGAGCTCTCAAAAACACTCTGCCCAGAATTCATTGTATTTACTTCAAACTTCTGTTAGTTCCAGAGGATTATTTAGAGTGCTGTCAGAGATCTCCAAGGAGGTATAAAACACCTCATGTAATATAGTGTCTGTCCCAGCTAAAATGGTTACAACTTGTAGAAGCTCACCTATTGGCTCTGAGAATGTTAATTGGAGGTGTGACTGTCTTTCATGCCAGAAACAGATAAAATGAGCCATGTTCTTTCCTGTCCCCATCCCACCCTGTATTTTGCCCTTCAACTCTTACTCATTCTTCAGGTCTCTCTGCACCCCACTCCTCCCTGTGGGTTGGATGACCCTACTTTCTATTCTGTTAGCATGGTGTGCTTCCCCTAACACACATTTACTGACTGTATTGTGATTACTTCTCAACCTGTTTGAATCTTCCACTAGGTTATCAGCTCTGATAGGGCCCCTATGTATCCAGCTAGTTTATTATTATGTCACTAGCAGTAGTGCCCGGAGAAGGCAATGGCACCCCACTCCGGTACTCTTGCCTGGAAAATCCTGTGGACTGAGGAGCCTGATAGGCTGCAGTCCATGGGGTCGCTGAGAGTTGGATACAACTCAGTGACTTCACTTTCACTTTTCACTTTCATGCATTGGAGAAGAAAATGGCAACCCACTCCAGTGTTCTTGCCTGGAGAATCCCAGGGACGGGGGCGCCTTTTGGGCTTCCGTCTATGGGGTCGCACAGAGTCGCACACGACTGAAGCAACTTAGCAGTAGCAGCAGTAGTGCCTGCCCCATTGTTGGGACTGATAAACATTTGTTGGATGGATTATGAATGAATAAATGCACAGAGCAGACCCTGAGTGGATAGGAATATTTCAGTTGCCAAGTAAAAGTAATAAGACATGTTTCCTTGTTAATGGATTGAATTAATCGATGAGGGACCAGGGTTTGAAAAGTGAAATAAGAGATACATGCACATACCACACACGAATGCACACTACAAAAGAGAATTATACTACTACTGGCTTCAGGATCTTTTGTGTATTTTGTTTTCAAAGTAGTATACTGAATTTTATCCCAATATTTACTATATAGAAATGTGATTTACCTACAGGATATTTTCCTAGATTGTAGTAAGTGGCCACATGCAAAAGAAGAATGGATTGTAAGGTGGAAGAATGAATTGACTACCCCCAGATTCTCATCTAACAGTGACAGTTCTTTATGGTTTTATACTGTTGTAGAACTCAGGGGGCATTCATGAAGAAGGAATTCATAGGGCCTGGACTCCATCTTAGGCCTGTTCATGCTGATCATGCTCGGCCACCTTTCCAGTGGCCTCTGAACTCTGTGTTTAGTGCCTATGAAAACAACAACAGAAGGATAAGACCCCCTCCAGACAGAGGAACCTTGAAGATTGTATCTAGGTTACTCATCGCCTAAGAGAAAACATACATTAATCACCCCTTCCTCCAGACAGGCCATAATTTTTTCTGTATCTACCGGAGTGTAACCTCGGGTTTATTGATTATTGGCTAATTGTTTGACTGTTTGAGCACATGAGCACATAGCATGTGAATGATGGGGTTATTGGGATTGTATTTTCCTTGGTTTATGTAAGTCTCAAGGAATTTGGACTGGTGGGTTCAGACACGTACACATGGGGTATAAACGATTTTCACAAATGCTAGTCGGGGTCCTTGGCTAAGAGGAGACTCTGCCTTGGGCCCGCCAGTGTAATAAACTGCACTCCACTAGCTGCATTGTCCTTCTGAGTGAGTTTGTTTCCTGGAATGCGTGGCTACAACATTCATATTATCCAGCGCATTCTATCCCTCAACAATCCTGTGAAAGAGGCAGGGAAGTGTCCAGAGTTTTTAGGAAGACAGGAAGACAACCATTTCTACATAGATTAGAGGAACCTAACATCGGAACCTGTGAAGGGCTGGTAGTGAGATTACCTGTTTGTGACTAGGGGTCTGGAGCGTGATGTAGGCGTGGTGTTTCTGACCTTGACATGTAGATAGAATT
The DNA here is from genome assembly GCA_006410635.1 of Cephalophus harveyi. Lineage (NCBI taxonomy): Eukaryota > Metazoa > Chordata > Mammalia > Artiodactyla > Bovidae > Cephalophus > Cephalophus harveyi. Next base: position 60,595 of record SJYT01021003.1, read on the forward strand.
GTGCTCTCATAAAGCAGGTTGATGGAGAAGGCAATGGCATCCTACTCCAGTACTCTTGCCTGGAAACTCCCGTGGACGGAGGAGCCTGGTAGGCTGCAGTCCATGGGGTCGCTGAGTCAGACATGACTGAGTGACTTCACTTTCACTTTTCACTTTCACGCATTGGAGAAGGAAATGGCAACCCACTCCAGTGTTCTTGCCTGGAGAATCCCAGGGATGGCGGAGCCCAATAGGCTGCCATCTGTGGGGTCGCACAGAGTCGGACACGACTGAAGCGACTTAGCAGCAGCAGCAGCAGCAAAGCAGGTTGATGCATGGATGTGTGGGTCACTATAGTAAAGACTCGATCTGTTATGAAAACTTAGGATTCTTTAACAAAAGGGAAGGGAATGCTGCTTGTTCTCACTTGTATGTAATCATTTGTATTGATCCTTGAAATGTCGCTCACATTTTCTGAACCCTGCCATTGCAGTGAAAAGTTCTATGATAGGTAACTGGTGCTCTCTTGGTATCTTTATGTTTCCTGAATTGTTTGTGTGTCTTGTTTTCTTTTACCCTTATTTTTCTTTGGGTTTACTCAACATGAGTAAACCCTAATTTACATCCATTTTCTCTGGGGGGAAAATGGATGTAACTGGTGTATACAAAGTTTATCATTTGAAATATGTATTTGTTTTTTAAATAGCAGTATTAATGAACTTTTCTTTTAATTCTAATATTTAGAACTTAGAATGGTTAGGGTGTTTTTTTTTTTCAGGTAGCTATGTTGTTATATACAAGTAAAGATAATATTTCCTTCTCTTTGCTAATATTTATACTTCATTTTTAATTCTAGTGGTCTTTTTCAGTTGCTTAGAACTATCAGAAGGATGTTCAAATACTAGTTCTGATGGTAGGTATTTTTGTCTAATTTTTATATGAATAAAAGTGTCCATAGTATTTTCTTTTAAATTTTACCTTGCCAATTACTTTGACTGTAGATATTCCATATCACATGAAGGAATACCCTTTTATTTCTAGGTCATAGATTTAAAAGTTTATCAATTGCTTTTGGAAAAACATCTATTGAGGCAGTCAGATGGCTTTTCTCCTTTGACCTATTAATATGATGAATTATAAATTTCCCAATATTGGCTGTAATTGCATTCATTTCTGGAATAAATCCTCCTTTGTCATGGTGTATAACTTTATAAATACCCTGACAGATTTGATTTTCTAATGTTTTATTAATGATAGATGTATTTATAGTTATACTTGAGATTGCCTAGGAGACTGTGAATTTCCTTCACAGTTATTACTTCATGGCCAAGTCTTTCTTGATTCCAGTCCCTGCATCTGTGAGCTGAGGGGAAGAGGGGTTTCTGGTGACTTTTCCCTTGAGGTCTGGTTACTTTCTTCTCAGCCAGGGTACGTTTTTGTCCTTCCTTTATTTTGTCTTCATCTATTGTTTGTGTAGTAGAATGTTCTTGAGTCTTCTCTCCTAACATCCTCTAATTCAGATTGCTTCTCTTTTTCCTTTCTTTTCTATTTTCCTTTGGATTTTATTCATCAGACACTGGGAAAGTGAGGGGGTAGGAAACACATTTTATTAATCCAAAAGCCCCTGGTTCTGTGCTTCAAATCTCAGAGCAATATGCAAAATGAAATTACATGGTATTTTCATGTAGTTCACATTTGAGACAGAAGAATTTCTAAAAATCTGGTATTGACTTTCAGAATTTCATAATAGTAAAGTTTCTGCCTCAGGAAGTGGACAGTAGCACTTAACCACTTCCCTAGTAGTTGGGAGTGTCTCAGTGGCTGGTTCAGGATTAAACCTGAGGATGTTGACATTGCAAATCTTCAGTGCTGAGCCTTGTGCCTTGAGGAGTATCTTTAATCGTGAAGATTTTTGTGCAGGTGCAAAAGAACATTTGGTTAACTCTGATAATTGGAATAAGAAGCATGCTTTTGTTTAAGACCAATAGAATTCTTCGTGCTTTTAGTTTGCTTTGGGAGACATATTCTGAATCTTGTGTATACTTTCTATTAAGTCCTGAGATATCTGGAAGAACATATAAATACAATCCTCAAAAAACCCAGTCACATCAGCAGCCAACTTCAGAAACCAGGGGTGTGCAGAGCTTGGCTTAATAGCACATTATCATCTGTGTGGTTCACCTTGGAGACGGTCCATGCCGTGGATGCCCAGCTGGAGGGTCCCATCTCAGCAGGGTGTTTCACCTGTTCATAAGCTTTCTCCAAGTTTTCCTCTGAAATTTTACTTTCTTCAGCTGGTGCTCCTCATAGTTAAGACCAGAAACTAATTCTAAATTCCATCCTTGGAAAGGTGAGGATCTTCCTGACTCAAGAATGTGAGGTTCTTTGAGATAGACCATAATTTGACAAACAAGCCTTCCTTTGGTTAAGATGTATTCTTTTTCATCAGCGCAAATCTGCTGTTTAGCCAAAAAAGGATCCCCTCTCCATCAGAAGTGAATATATGTACGGATGAAGGATGCAGGGCCCTTTCTGTCACGTTTTAAGTAGTATGGGCTGTTTTGATGGTGATTTTATAGAACACAGCTAGGCTGACTCAGCGGTTGTTTCATCCATGGGTCTTTGAGACAGGATGTTGAATTTGTTTTCCCAGATCCAGTGGGTAAGCAGCATGGACGAGAAACCCAGGGCTATGGCCTCTCCCAGTCTGTGTCCCTGAATGACTTTAGGCAAAAGCATTAGCTTCTCCCTCTGTTAAAAATAGATGAGTGTGCTGTCTCCTACATTCTAGAGCTGATGAGGAGAAGAATGTGAATGTGCCACTAAAGAGCTCCGAGCTTCCGCCAGAAGGATGCTCTGTAATGATGAGGTGTTACTATCACCACTCCCATTAGGCGAGTGGAGATTGCATGCTGCTGCTGCTGCTGCTAAGTCGCTTCAGTCGTGCCCGACTCTGTGCGACCCCATAGACGGCAGCCCACCAGGCTCCCCCATCCCTGGGATTCTCCAGGCAAGAACACTGGAGTGGGTTGCCATTTCCTTCTCCAATGCATGAAAGTGAGAAGCGAAAGTGAAGTCGCTCAGTCGTGTCCGACTCAGCGACCCCATGGACTGCAACCCACCAGGCTCCTCCGTCCATGGGATTTTCCAGGCAAGAGTACTGGAGTGGGGTGCCATTGCCTTCTCCGGAGATTGCATGGCTGGAATTAAATCAGTTGTACTTGCCTGTCTTTATCTACAGCTTCAATGTGCCTGGTCTCCTACACAGCCTGTGAGCACAGAAATATTATTTTCCTAGTCAGGCTGCCTTCCAAGACGTCAGGGCTGATTTTGCCTTACACTGTTGAGCCTGATCTTTTTGGTTGGGTATATAACGAAGTGGATTCTTTTCATGACCAGATAACCCCAGTCTCACTGCTGTGGAGCAGGGTGACCTTGGAGCTGTTCCTTAACCTCTCTAAGGCTCTGTGTCTTCAATAGTAGAATTGGGTTACTTATAACTATTTTATGGGTTAAATGACATTAGTTCTCCAAAACACCTGGCAATCAGAAGGTGCTCAATAAATGTTAGTGTTCTAGAAGTTTTCTCTTTTTCTCTCCCTTTTTGGCCATGATGTTACTGTGACACATGCACTGTGGTCCCAGGCTCTTCTTTTTGGTAGCAGTAGATATTTTCGGCTTTGAGATGTGACATCATTGTTTCTCAAAGGCTTCATTTTGAGCCATGTGTCTTCATTCTCAGTGTCCTCAAAGCAGTTTAAACAAACAAAGTATATAAAAAGCATTTACTTGGTGAAATTTATTTTCAATAGCTTGTGAGCCCTTACATGCTCTTAATAGAAAGCGAAAACTACAAAAGCTGGCCCGGCTGTTAGGAGGTGCTATTTAAAGCCTTAGTGGGCCAAAAATGACAATTTTGAAATTGACTGTGGAGTATGATGATGCCAAGTACTAGCAGACGCTCAGGAAACCTGTCACATTTGCTATGTGTTACCAGAAATCTCAAATAGAGTCTACAGGGGTTTTAGAAGAGCTTTTGTCTTAGGAAGCTTCTGCCATCTTAATCTCTTGGTTCCCCTTTTGCCATGGATGGGACATGCCACAGCAAAGGAATGACAGGCTGCAAACCTGGGTCTGTGGATAGGAAGGGTGTCCCCCATGCAGAGATGTTTGTGAGGCTTCCAGCTAAGCTCAGCTTCATGAGAGCTTTATGCCTGGGATCCAATGATTTCCTCTGAAAAGTGGCTATTCCTGCTGCACACAGTTGTCTTACAGTGTTTTAGAGGTCTGCTCTGCCTCTGACTAGCTAGGTCACCTCATAGGGTTACTTAGCCCAGGAGTCTCAATTTCATTGTCTATAAAACTGGGATAGTGATATCAACCTTGTGGTATTTCTATACAAATTTGCTGTAACATGTACAAAGTTCCTATACTGGTATTTGACATATAGAAGGAACATTGATATATATATATATAACTATATTTATCTACCAAGGACAGCATGTACTTATCAGATATAGACCGTGTATTTTCCATGACAAGACACTAAACCTTAGGTTTCCCCATGTATTATAAGAGATGTCTGGACTGGATAACACAAAGAATCTTTATTGGCTGGGAGACTTTAAAAGAAACAGAAAAACCTGACTCAAATGTCTTAAACACTAACAAAAATGTATTGTATAATGTAATAAGAAGGCTATAGCCTCTCATTGTGTGGTTCCAAGGCCAGGTAGTTTAGTGACTTAAAGATACTGGGGTTGCAATTGGCGCTCCTTTCATCTTCCTATTATTATGCTTCTGTGGCCTCAGCCTCACTCCAGCTCCCTTCACGGTCACACAGTGCTGGCATCGTCCCAGGTATTGTACAAGGTCAAATGGAAATGGAGATTCCTTTTCCCCCGTAAGTCTCCTTTTATATGTAGTGAAAAACTTCTTTCTGAAGCCATTCAGCAGAATTCCCCTAATGTTTCATTGACTAGAATTGGATGATGTATCAGTCCCTGTACTGCAGGCACCTGGGATGAAATGACCATTGTTGACTCATTAAAGTCAAAAAGTGAATGGGGTACCTGAAAAATATGTTAGTTCTGTTGAAATTTGGGAAACAGGAGA
>SJYT01021017.1:0-13402 GCA_006410635.1 Cephalophus harveyi
GTCTTTAGTATTATGTAAGTATGATTAAAAGTAATGCCAGTTATTCATAAAGATGTAAGTGTTCCTTTTACTTTTAAGTCTAATAGTAAAGAAAAATAATTAAGTGTTCTGGTCATGACTCCCCACTTTAAATGTACTTTACCTCTCTAGGTGCCCTAGTAAAACAGAAGTTACAAATTTTACATTTTTGCAGAGAAACTTAATAAAATCACAAATATATAGTTCATTTTTAAATAATATTTCCATAAATCCCTTAATGAAAAGTTTCCATTAGATTTATGAAATCTTTACTCTCCAAGATTATTGGCTTTAATGTTAAAATATTTTTGTCATGAGGGATAATGCACTTATATACCACCTGGAATAACATATTTTCTCCAGAGCTTCTTCGTAGCATTAGTCAACTCAGAATTTCTTAGACTGTAGATTAATGGGTTAAACATGGGGTTTATGATTGTACAGAATAAATTCAAAATGATTTGTCAATGAGGAAGGTCTTAGCAGGTCTTACATACATGAAAATACAGGGAACAAAGAAGCAGACAACCAGAGTGATGTGGGAACCACATGTCTGGAGGGTTTTCTGCCGCCCTTCCTGACTCACGTTCTTCAGAGAGTGCAGGATGACTCCATAGGAGATGAGTAAGAGTAAGAAAACAATAGTGCAGATCAGTCCTCCATTGGCCACAACTAAGATGCCTATGATGTAGGTGTCATTACAGACAAGTTTCACTAAAGGGAACAGAGAAAGTGATCAATGACATTGAGGCCACAGAATGGGAGCCTATAAATGTGAAAAGAGGAATTACTAAGTGCACGAAGCCACCAACAAATGATAACACCAGAAGCATGAAACACACCCTCCGCCTGATGATCACCAAATAACGCAAGGGCTTAAAGATGGCCACATAGCGGTCACAGGCCATCACCAGCAGAAGGACGATCTCTGATCCACCAAAAAAGTACTCTGTAAACAGCTGGGTCAGATGAGTTACTATGATGTAGGTGTCATTACAGACGAGTTTCAGTAAAGGGAACAGAGAAAGTGATCAATGACATTGGGGCCACAGAACGGGAGCCTATAAATGTGATAAGAGGAATTACTGAGTGCACAAAGCCACCAACAAATGATAACACCAGGAGCATGAAACACACCCTCCACCTGATGATAACCAAATAATGCAAGGGCTTACAGATAGTCACATAGCAGTCACAGGCCATCACCAGCAGAAGGACGATCTCTGATCCACCAAAAAAGTACTCTGTAAACAGCTGGGTCAGATGAGTTTGGAAGGATATGGTATTTTCCTCAAACTACAAGTCTGAAATCAATCTAGGGAAGATAGAAGAGACATACATTAGATCTATAAATGATAAGCCAGCAAGAAAAATGTGCATAGGTGAGTTCAGGGTCTTACTGACAGTTATAGTCACAACAATGAGCAGATTGCCCACCAGAGTGAAAATGTAAAAGAGAAAGAACAGAACAAAAAGGACTTTCTGCTCCTTTGGATTCTGTGTGAGGCCCAGGAGGACAAAGTAAGTTACATTGTTCCATGGTTCCATCCAGTCTGGACAGGAACTGAGTTCACGCATTAAACCAGTTTACCTACAAAGCAAGATGGGCGGGGGGGCAGTTTATGCATTATAAACTTCATCTTTTTTAGCCAGTCAATTAAAAGAATTTATATGAATTATGTATTTGTTTCCAATGTGTCACAGATATTATGAATACCAAGTTAAATAAGGCATATTTCCCTACCCTCAGTGAATAGATAATTCCAGAACCATGTAGTAAGTACCTTTATAAGAATATTCACACAAATTTATAGTCAATATACATATATATTAATCAAGATAAAGCATAACATCAATCAAGCTCAGTATAATATCAACCAAACTGAAGTCAGAGAAGGCTTTACAGAGGAAGCAATTTTTAAAATGTTTTTTAAAGGAAAAATGAAACAAGAATATGTGAAAGGAATTCCTTTAAAAGGTACACCATATATAAAGTCACAAAGGTAAAACACTTAAGATCCTTTTAAGCTAATTTCAATATTCACTGTTAGTAGGTAAAACTATAAATAGAAAGTCACTGTCCTGAATTGTGTCAAAGCTCACTGAAACTTCTTTCCTAGGGTTTTCAGTTGGATATTCCTCATTTTCTAATCAGTAAATGCCAAAGCACTGTAAGTTTGTCTCCAGGCTCTAGCTTTCCATCTATTTTCACCTTTGTCTTAAAATTCTACATAAATATGTGCAAAGACTATAAAAACATAGCCATTGTTACAAATGGAGCTTTGGATCCGGGCACATGTTACATTTTATTTTGCTGGGCAATAGAAAGAACTATGAGATAGCTGTAAAACAATGCAAAACAAAATATAAGCAACATCTCCAACTTTGGACATACAATTGGATATCCATTTAATACATGTAGAAATAAGTTTTAAATATCCCACAATAAAAAGGGAGTTTCCCATCTTATTAAATATCAACTTCCATGTTACTGCTCAAACAAACCAAAAGCTTCACCATGTTCTTCACTCCCTAGTGTTCGCATCTTACTTAGGGATACCTTTAGCAAACCCTGTGTTCTCTACTTCTAAATACATCACAAATTGGATCATTCATTACTTGCATTTTCTTCATGGCTCAAAGCAATGGCCTCCTGCCCTGTTTCTCCACTTCTATTCTGGCCTCCAATAAATGTGTTCTCTTAAAGCTATCAGTGAATATAATGCAGAAGACCTGGATTTGATCCTTTGAAGCAAGAAATGGCAAAGTACTCCAATATTCTTGCTTGGAGAATCCCATGGACAGAGGAGCCTGGTGGGCTACAATCCACAGGGTCACAAGAGTCAGACACAACTGAGTATGTATGCACATAAAGCCAGTTTCAATCACATGCTCACAATATAATATATCACATTTAAACTTATAGTAATGAGAATTGTAATCTCTGCTTCATAGTTGAAGAAATTAAGGCACAGAACATTAAATTAATATTTCCAGGGTCACACATTTTTAAGTGATAAAACTAGAATTGATTCTAAATTTGATTTATTTCAAGGTAATTAAATTTCCTCAATAGTAAAGAAAATCACACAATTATGATGGCTACTTCCCACTATTTACTATTGGCCTTACTTGTGGAAGCTTGCTCATTATCTTCAGAATAAATATTAAAATCACTCATATGCATCTTGAATTCTTCTTTCATCCAGTTTGATAACAGAAGGAAAAGGTTTGCATTATTTCTTAAAGAAATATCTTATATCACTCCAGTGTCTGTCCATTTTTCCCATGAGTTTCTGACTATTCAAAAGAGTTTATTTGTATAAGTTATTTAAAGAAATTTCATGCATATACAGAAAGAAATTACCACATTAGGATAATTTATGAAAAACTGAAACAAATCCTATATTTACGTAGAAAGATAGCAACCAGTCATTTCCCAAGAAAATGTGTCTCTAGTAATTTTTTTCCTACTAATATCAAAATAGAAAATACTGTTCAATTGCTTAGATCGTCTCTTTTCATTTTGTTAGTAAAGCTAGAATACTTGAACCTAGACTTTGACAGAAATTCTTGTATTCTTCTCTTTTTTTATGCAATATTTTAAGCCTAAAAAAGGATCTCCTGAAATTTTACATCAGTTCTTAAAAGGATATCATCTTTTTCCTGATATTGATAATGATAACTAGACACTTATCCCTTCTAGCTACATTTATCACTGAGTCCTGAAATTGGAATGTGTCCAATATCAATCCTTCCTTAATTAAATTCACTGGGATTTTCCACTAAATGCTAAAACTACTTGTACATGTAAAGATACTGTAAGGTCAAATCACATAATTAGGTCAGAAAGTGTAACATGGAGGAAAATATAGTCTTAAAACCATTATGAAGTTATTGCAACTCAGGAGTGAAATATCAGACCAGGCATTTTGTTCCAGTTTGACTAATTAAAGACATACTTCCCAACTGCCACAACAAATTCATGTTTCTTTTTATTTAATTAATATTAAATTTATTTACCTTAAATTTTGGTTAGATATATAATTTTATCACCAGTTGATATGCAATTGCTAGTTATTTACCTAAAAAAAAGGACCTCCTGAAATTTTACATCAGTTCTTAAAAGGATATCATCTTTTTCCTGATATTGATAATGATAACTAGACACTTATCCCTTCTAGCTACATTTATCACTGAGTCCTGAAATTGGAATGTGTCTAATATCAATCCTTCCTTAATTAAATTCACTGGGATTTTCCACTAAATGTTAAAACTACCTGTACATGTAAAGATACTATAAGATTAAATCACATAATTAGGTCAGAAAGTGTAACATGGAGAAAAATATGGTCTTAAAACCATTATGAAGTTATTGCAACTCAGGAGTGAAATATCAGACCAGGCATTTTGTTCCAGTTTGACTAATTAAAGACATACTTCCCAACTGCCACAACAAATTCATGTTTCTTTTTATTTAATTAATATTAAATTTATTTACCTTAAATTTTGGTTAGATATATAATTTTATCACCAGTTGATATGCAATTACTAGTTATTTACCTAGTAGTTGCTTTTTAAGTTACCTATTTAATGCCACTAACTGTACCATGAGTGAGTGAGTGAAAGTCACTCAGTCGTGTCTGACTCTCTGTGACTTTGTGGACTGTAGCCTGCCAGGCTTCTCTGTTCATGGAATTTTCCAGGCAAGAGTACTAGAGTGGGTTGCCATATCCTTCTCCAGGGGATCTTCCCAACCCAGGGATCAAATCCAGGTTACCAGCATTGCAGGCAGACATTTTACCATCTGAGCTGCAGGGACGCCCCATTCACTGACAATATGACAACAAATAAAGTACAGTGACAGAAATAAAAGAGGGAATTTTTCTATGAATAATGTAATCGGAGAAGATGGTTTTTAAGGTGATGCTGAAGCTGAAATCCAAACATTAGAATGTGGCTACCATTGGAAACACTGTTACAAACAATAAAATTAAGTAAAGTTTAATTAATTATAAAATCACTTCAGAGATGATAAAATCTATTTGTAGAAAACTCTAAAAATTACAAGAAAAGCTTTGAAGATCTGTGTTTCTAAAACATAGTTAAAGTGTGCACAGTTCTCTTATTCCTAATTTTTAAGGGGAAAATGTTCAACTTTTCTATCAAGTGCAACGTTCCCTGTGGATGTGTCATACACAGCTCTATCATCAGTTCAGTTCAGTCGCTCAGTCGTGTCCGACTCTTTGTGACCCCATGAATCACAGCACCCCAGGCCTCCCTGTCCATCACCAACTCCTGGAGTTCACTCAAACTCACGTCCATCGAGTTGGTGATACTATCCAGCCATCTCAACCTCTGTCATCCCCTTCTCCTCCTGCCCCCAATCCCTCCCAGCATCAGAGTCTTTTCCAATGAGTCAACTCTTCGCATGAGGTGGCCAAAGTACTGGAGTTTCAGCTTCAGCATCATTCCCTCCAAAGAAATCCCAGGGCTGATCTCCTTCAGAATGGACTGGTTGGATCTCCTGGCAGTTCAAGGGACTCTCAAGAGTCTTCTCCAACACCACAGTTCAAAAGCATCAATTCTTCAGTGCTCAGCTTTCTTCACAGTCCAACTTTCACATCCATACATGACCACTGGAAAAACTGAAGCCTTGACTAGATGGACTTTTGTTGACAAAGTAATGTCTCTGCTTTTGAATATGCTATTTAGGTTGGTCATAACTTTCCTTCCAAGGAGTAAGCGTCTTTTAATTTCATGGCTGCAGTCACTATCTGCAGTGATTTTACCAGAGACGGCAGCCCACAGGCTCCCCCGTCCCTGGGATTCTCCAGGCAAGAACACTGGAGTGGGTTGCCATTTCCTTCAGGTAACAAAACCAAGACGCTCAACATTTGAATCCTGCCCTTTCCACCACACCTGTTCCTTCTCAGATGCTCTAAAGTCCCCAAGGCCATGTTGTCAGGTAAACATCCAGCCTGGCCAACCTGCTGACCCTCAGTAGCCCTACAGATGTGGTCTGAAGGGCCCAACCAACGCCATCTCTCCCACTTTTGTTCTGTGGCTTCTCCTCTTCTCCCACCTGCATCATGGCATTTTTATGTACACCATGTACCCCTCGACTGTTTCATAAATTCCACGTCTAGGATTCTCAGACCAGGTTCCCTAGTAAGCAGCCAAGTCAAGCTTTCATCATGGCTAGTGCATATGGCTCTTGTTAACACTCACACCCTTGTGGAAATCAATAAGGAGTAACACAAGATCCCTGTAGCTCTGACTACCCTTTCCCTGACCCCTGATTCAGCAGTTTCCAATTACAGGCTGAGCTGTGTGAGCTCAATGTCAACTTCAGCATCCAACAAAATCATCTGGAGGACTTGTTAAGACATGAATCAATGGCCCCACCCCTAGAGTTTCTGTGTCTACAGCAGGGGTCCCCAACCTCTGGGATCTAATGCCTGATAATCTGAGGTGAAGCTGATGTGATAATAATGGAAATAAAGTGAACAATGAATGTAATGCACTTGAACCATTCAGAAACCATCCCCTACATCCACCCCATGGGTGAAAAAAGTTCTCTTCCATGATACCAGTCTCTGGTGCCAAAAACATTGGGGACCACTATTCTACACGTCTGAGGGGGTCAAAAAATTCCATTTCTAAAAGTTTCCAGTATGATAGGCTAAATAATGTCACTTCCTCCCTCCCACACAAAGATACGTGGGTTTTATGGCAATAGAGACTTTGCAGATGTGATTCAGTTAAGTATGTTGAGATAGGAAAATTATCCTGGATTGTCTGGTAGGTCACAAATGTAATGTCAAGGGTACTTATGAGAAGCAAGCTCAAGAAGATGAGACAGAAGAGGAGAAGGCAATGTGACAATGAGGAGCAGAGACTGGGGTGATGTGGCCACAAGCCAAAGAATGCTGGCAGCCACCACCAGCTGGAAGAAGCAAGAACAGATTCTCCACAGGCTTTAGCATCATAAGACTCAGCCTAGACTCCTGGCCTCCAGACTGTAAGAGAATACACTTCTGTTTTTTTGAGCCACTAGATTTTGGTAGTTTCTAACAACAGACATGGGAAACTAATACGGCAGTGATGCTGATATAGCTGGTCAGGATCCACACATTGAGAACTCTGCACTCCATCTATCCCTGGCCACACCACACCTAATGCCACTTTGAGGAATGGTCAGTCCCCTGGAAGATCTGATGATGACTCAGAAGACCATGAGTACTGCAAGTTGAGTGAGTACACGCCATACCTACCCCCTCCCTTCTCTTTAACTCACAGAGAGGGAGAGAGCACAGCAAAGTGGTTACAGAGCCCAATTCAATACAGGGCCCCACCATTCACTGGCCCTGTGGTCCAGCCAGTCACTGAATCTCTCTGTGCCTTGGTTTCTGCATCTGTAACTTGGGGACACCACCAGCAGCCTCTGTCAAGTATTAAGGCACTGTTGAGAGCATTATGAGATGATGTGTGTTAAGTTCTGCCTGGCTGATAGAAAGCACTCAAACATTTATTTCTGTTATTTTTGTGACTTGAAACTGCTTTTAAAGTAGTTGAATGGACATGCCCTACTCTGATCAACAGAGGCCTCCTTCTTGATAATATGCTTACTGACACATTTGTAAGAAGCTCCCTCTAAGATCTGATCCTGTTCTTAAATTATTAGAAATAGCAACAAAAAGAGAGGAAGAAGATTTTTAATAACTATATTCTCTGGCTTCCCTGGTGGCTCAGTGGTAAAGAATCTGCCTGCAATTGCAGGAGATACGGATTTGATCCCTGATCAGGGAAGATCCCACGTGCTGTGTAGAGCAACTAAACCCATGCGCCACAACTACTGATCCCAGGAGTCAAAACTTCTGGGCCCACCTGCCACAACTACTAGAAGCCTACGCACCTGAGAGCCTGTGCTCAGGACCAAGAGAAGCCACTGCAATGAGAAGCCTGAGCATGGCAACTAAAGAGGAGCCCCCACTTACTGCAGCTAGAGAAAAGCCCTCACAGCAAGAAAACCCAGCACAGCCACAGATAAACAAATAAAAATGTTTTTTAAAAGAACCATACTCTGCCCATCCAGCTCCTCCATCAGGGGCCCATCTCTCCTGTCTAACTACTCGTCATCATTCATTCTCATCCACACAGACCATCTACTCCAAACTTACTGAACTGCTTTCTCAAAATCCATTCTTGTTTCTGCCTCCACCTATGCCACATCCTCTGCCTCGAAAGCCCTTCCTTGGTGCCCACCTTCTTCACCTCTAGCCAAGCCAGGATAGGCTGAACTTCTGAGGTAGGAGCCCTCCATGCTCCTGCCTGGGGGCGTATGGAATAACCCTGGCTTTCTGGAGTAAGTAGAAGACTGCAATTCAGCAGCTTCACCATCCAGAGGGTAGACTTTTACTTCAGGATGCAAAGTGAGACTCTGAAGCCTGATCACCTGGCTTCAAAACCCTATTTTGCCACTTTCTCATTTTATGACCTTGGAGAATTTACTCTAGCTCTTCATCTATAAAAAGGAGATTATAATAGTATCAGGCTAAATGGATAAAGATGTGGTAGATACATGCAGTGGAATACTACTTGGCCATAAAAAAGAATGAAATAATGCTATTTGCAGCGACATGGATACAACTAGAGCTTATCATACTAAGCAAAGTAAAGAAAGTGAAAGTGAAATTTGCTCAGTCATGTCTGACTCTTTGCGACCCCATGAACTGTACAGTCCATGGAATTCTCCAGGCCAGAATACTAGAGTGGGTAGCCTTTTCCTTCTCCAGGGGATCTTCCCAACCCACTATCAGATCTAGTCCCTTAAATCTATTTCTCACTTCCACTGTATAATCATATGGGATTTGATTTAGGTCATACCTGAACGGCCTATCATGGTGTGGTACATTCCTTTTGTTCCTAATTGTTGAAAATTTTTCATCTTGAAAGGATGTTAAATTTCTATGGTGTCAATAAATGCAACAAAGAGGAAATTAAGAACATAATTCCATCTATAAAATCATCAAAGAGAATAAGATAATTAAAAGTAAACATAAGTTAAAGTTGCTCAGCCATGTCTGACTCTTTGCGACTCCATGGACTATATAGTCCATGGAATTCTCCAAGCCAGAATACGGGAGTGGGTAGCCTTTCCCTTCTCCAGGGGATCTTCTCAACCCAGGGATCAAACCTAGGTTTCCCTCATTGTAGGTTTATTCTTTACTGGTTAAGCCACCAGTGAAGTCCAAAAGTAAATTTAAGTGAGAAGCAAAATCTTCTACACTTAAAACTACAAAATATTACTGAAAGATGTTACAAAAAGCACACAAATATAAAAAGATATTCATGAGCTGAAATACTTAACATTATTAAGATGTCAACACTGCATAAAGTTATCTGGATATTCAATACAATCCCTATCAAAATCCCCAAAACTGTTTTTTTTTTTTCTTTTTTGCAGAAATAGAAAAATGCTTCCTAAAAATTATTTGAAATCTCACTGGGCTCCAAACAGCCAAAACAATCTTGCAAAAGAAGAACATATTTGGAAGTCTCCTATTTTTTATTATAAAGCACTATAAAACTATGATAATAATAGCAGTGTGGATTTGGCATAAAAACAGACATATGAGAGAATGGCCATCATGCAGAGTGGACTTCCCTGGTAGCTCATAAGGTAAAGAGTTTGTCTACAATGTGGGAGACCTGGGTTTGATCCCTGGGTCGGGAAGATTCCCTGGAGAAGGAAACAGTAACCCACTCTAGTACTTTTGCCTAGAAAATCCCGTGGACAGAGGAGCACCTGGTAGCTCATAAGGTAAAGAGTTTGTCTACAATGTGGGAGACCTGGGTTCGATCCCTGGGTTGGGAAGATTTCCTGGAAAAGGAAACAGCAACCCACTCTATTACTTTTGCCTAGAAAATCCCGTGGACAGAGGAGCATGGTGCAGGCTACTGTGCATGGGGTCACAAAGAGTCGGGCATGACTGAGTGACTTCACTTCACTTCACTTCACTTCATCATGCAGAGTAAAAACCTTGAGCTCAGTTTTCCAACAGTGACACCAAAACAACAACTACTTACAAAAAAACTACTGATGGGAAAGAAAGAGTAGGAAAAAAAAATTCTGAAACAAAAGATATCAGGAAGATCCCACAACAAAAGATAGAAAGAATGGAGACACAATATTGTTAAGACCCCTGCTCCCAAGTAGGTGACCCACAAATGGGTGGATAATGACAACTACAGCATTTCTCCCCAAGGAGTGAAAAGTTTGCACACTACATTGAGCTCCTCAGCCAAGGAGTCCTACATGAGGGAGATGGCCCACAAAATAATATGTCTTTGAAGGGGACTTACTTTAGAGAGAGCCAGAAGATGGTTATAGACCATAGAGACGCTAACCTAAAAGACCCCACACCAAATCACACAGGCTCCAGCAGCCAACCAGGGCAGAAACTGTCATTTGAATGGATTTTGAATGAGACTCACTTGCTGATCTTGGGGCGTTTTCTAGAGAGGCAGGAAGAATTTGAGACTCTCCATGGGCAGACATGCTGGGAGCAGTCATTCTGAGGACCTAGCCTCCATCAGGACCCTAGTGCTGGCAAGCTTTGCTTTGGAGCTCCCACCACTGTCAATCAGCTCCATACCTAGGAAGCCCCAGATCAATGGGCATAGGATACAACCTGTCCACCAGCATGCTGGCTACTGTGGGAAATCCTGAAACCCCAGCCACTTGTGAACATGCTCGCTCACCAGGGGCCGGGCAGCAAATCCATGATTCCTTGGTATTCAGCCCCAACCATGGGCAGGCCAAGACCAGGTTCTGAACTCTTGGACCCTGCCACCAGAGAACCCAGGATCAGTTTCACCCAACAGTGAGCTGGCACAGCTTCAGGACCCATTAGGGCTTGGCTTCAAACACCAGTGGGTGGACAGCAGCCCTGTGATCATAAAGATCCTCAGCCCACCATGTCAGGACTCAGCTAACTCATCAGGGAACACGCTGGTCCCTAGCCTCATCCACCAGATCAAGGATTCACAGACAGAAATCCCTGGACCCAACATCTCCACCAGTGAACTAGCACTGCTGAAAGAAATATAATGCATTTTAGATCTTCTAACCAGAAAGAAATTTAAATGGTGAATTAAATACTTCCAGATTATCAGAATGAGAAGAATTCATACCTGGATATAGCAGTGAATGTGGTCTCATCAAGGATTCCTCACATATGCTATGATTCCTCACATAGGGACGTGAAATGTGGATCCAGGATGAAAGATCTATGTATATACTTCTCAAAGTTCTTGTTCTTCCTGTCTCAAGTTATAAGGATAATTATCTTTATGCCTTTTAAAGTAAATCATTTTCATTATTTGTGCTTCCCAGGTGGCTCAGTGGTAAAGAACCTGCTGGGTTTGAAAGATCCCCTGGAGGAGGTAATGGCAACCTACTCCAGTATTCTTGCTGTGATAATCCCCTGGACAGCAGAATACAATCTACAAGGTGGCAAAGAGTTAGACACGACTGAGCAACTGAGCACACTTTCACATTTACATATTTAACTCACATAGTATATACATTTTCAAGTACAGTGCAAAGAGGAAATACCCATTCCTTGCTAACCAACTAGTAAAGAATCTACCTGCAATGTGGGAGACCTGGGTTTGATCCTTGAGTTGGGAAGATTCCCTGGAGGAAGGAAAGGCTACCCACTCTGATATTCTGGCCTGCAGAATTCCATGGACTGTATTGTCCATGGGCTCACAAAGAGTCAGGCACGACTGAGTTACTTTCACTTTCACTTTTCTGATTAGAAGAATAAATGAATTTTCCCAGTACATGTACAGAATAATTATTTCCCACTAACCTTCCGTAACACTACTTTGATATATTAAAATCTATATATTTGCTATTCTTTTTCTTAGCTTGTATGTATCTGTGAAACATAGCATGTGCTGTGCTGTTGCTCAGTTGTGTCAGACTTTTGTGACCCCATGGACTGCAGCCTGCCAGGCTCTTGTATCCATGGGATTTCCCAGACAAGAATACTGGAGCAAATTGCCATTTCCTACTCCAGGGGATCTTCTTGACCCATGGATTGAACTTGCATCACTTATGTATCCTGCACTGACTGCACTAGTGCTACCTGGGAAGCTCATGTTGGCTATAGTTTATTAAGCTATATTGTACCCTTGATTTTTTTTTTAATACTTCTTTTTTTGTCTGCACCATAGAGCAAGCAGGATTTTAGTTATTTAACCAAGGGTAGTACCCATGCCCCTGTTTTGAAAGTGTGGACTCTTAACCACTTCAACAGAGTATATGTGTATAAAATCATCACACTGTAATTTAAATATACATTTTAATTTGTCAATTATACCCCAATAAAGCTAAGAGGGAAAGTCTGCATACCATATGACCGAATTTAATGGACATTCTGGAAAATTACAAACCTAAAGGAATGGAAATGGACTTGGAAATGGAGGCAGGAGGTGATTACAAAGTGCATGGAGAAATACTACTGATGATGAAATATTCTGCATATTGAATGTGACAGTGACTACAAGACTTGTGTATCAAAATTTATAGAACTTAGATTTCTTTTTTAAATGATGGATGTACTGTGAAGATCATGTCATTAAAAAAGCTTAAAAAACAGATGTCATACATCAAAAGTACAGGTGCTTGGAAAATGTGAAGACATAATCCAGTTTAAAACAATGGCATAAAAATTCAAAAATCTAAAGTTCCAAACTAGAAACATAGGGAGATTTGAACATAAAGGAAAACCTCTAAGTGGGAGACCTATGCAGTTTGTGTATAAAAATTATGAATTCTCAGATTCTTTCTCAATACAAATTCTTTCTCAATCAAATCTATTCAAAATACTAAGTATAGTTCTAACTAGAAAGGCATATTGAAATTTAATTTTAAAGTATGAATATGTAAGAATAAGCATAGCTCTGATAGGGAATACTAAATAAAGGAGTCCTAGACTTATGAGATATTGTTTATTTTAAATAATATATAATTATATTCTGTGTTAAATTACACATGAAAAAAGAGATCAAGTGAACATAAGGTCAGCCTGAATTTGATCCAAACACATGCCATGTTTTTAACTGCATAATTTGAATACCAGAGCTATGGGAAGAAATAAATATCCACCTAAAAATTGGAAATCTAGAGCAATAATTGAAATGTAATCCCTACTTAACACTTCACATCAAATGATATGTAGATGGTTTCAAATTTTAAATAAAAAACATAAAATAGCAAAAAGACTTAAAAAGTTAAATGTGGAGAAGAATATTTTGGTTACATCAAATTTTAAATGTTCTGCATAGTATAAAAATAAGAAAAACAAAT